>JAJIBD010008494.1:0-96428 GCA_021461705.1 Cryptotis parvus | reverse complement strand
AGTGTGTGGGGTGAAAGTAACCATAAGGCAGGGCTAATGCCAAAACAGCTCATCTGCAGACAGAGTAGGGCTGAAGTGAAGCGCAGGGTGGGGCTAATACAGGTTGGAGCTATGTGAAGGATGGGGGATATGTGGGTTGGGATAACTTGGAGGGTGGGGCTAATGTGAAGGGCAGGGCCAACAAAGGGTGGAGCTTAGGTGCAGGGCGAGGTTAATTTGGAGATGGAGCTACTGTGTGGGGTGGAACCAACTGCAAGCCGGGGCTGATGCTGTGAAAGCGAACACAAGGTGGAGCTAAAGTGAAGGTGTTTAAAAAAGTAGGGGAAAAAAGAGTAAAAAGTGTCTCGTACAGAAGCAGGCTTGTGGGTGGAGGTCAATGGGGTGGGGAACTGGTGCAGTGAAGAGGACATTGATTAAGGAAGCAGTGTTGAAACTGCATGCCTGGAACCCAAATATGAATAATTTTGCAATTTTAAAAAAATACCGTGTGGGTGGGACTAACATGGAAGGTAAAAGCTAAGGGCTCACGAGAGTGGAGCTAATTGATGGGTGGAGATAGCAGAGGGTGGAGCTAATTGATGGGTGGAGATAGCAGAAGGTGGAGCTAATCGATGGGTGGAGATAGCAGAGGGTGGAGCTAATTGATGGGTGGAGATAGCAGAAGGTGGAGCTAATTGATGGGTGGGGCTAGCAGAGGGTGGAGCTAATTGATGGGTGAGGCTAGCAGAGGGTGGAGCTAATTGATGGGTGGGGCTAGAAGAGGGTGGAGCTAATTGATGGGTGGAGATAGCAGAGGGTGGAGCTAATTGATGGGTGAGGCTAGCAGAGGGTGGAGCTAATTGATGGGTGGGGCTAGCAGAGGGTGGAGCTAATTAATGGGTGGAGATAGCAGAGGGTGGAGCTAATCGATGGGTGGGGCTAGCAGAAGATGAGCTAACTGGACAGGTGGGGCTAATGATGTGGAGGGTGGGGTCTCCTGGCTGGACAGCAGCTAAGCGGTGCATGTAGGAGCACCCCCAGACAGCCCAGGAGGCCTCCAGACTCCCCCAAGTCTGGCCACAGCAGGCGCCCCCCACACCAGCACATTCAAGCCATCTCCCCGGGAAACCTGCACCCCTTTCTTGTCAGGCAGCTGAACCATCTAAACAAGGTCCTGACTCCCCACTGTAATATAGACTTGTGGGAGCTGGACGGGTCAGTGGCAGGAACCTCCTCCCGTCTATCTTTCCCTTCAATTGGCCCCACTAAATTAGCTAAAACACAACCCACCGCTTCTATGCACCATGAGGGGGTGTGGTCAGCTCCCAACAGGGGCTTGGGGACATAAAGAAGGGGGGACACGGCCCCTTCTCCACAGAGTCCCCAAACAGCTCCCCTGTGTATGCCCAGATCCCCGTGGGTGGTGGCTGCATCTTGTCTGTCTAGTATTTTTGGAGCAGCCTCAGAGCTCCATGTTTGCCCGCCCCCAGTCACAGCTCTTGGGTCCCCTTCACCCAGTGGCTCTAGCCCACCTCACAGACAGCCCAGCTGGCCTTGTCCCATGTCTCCCTGCTCACTTCCTGGACAATGTCTAATGTAGTAAACCCCACCCATACCCTTAACCTATGAATTCTTGGGCCTGAGCGATAGCCCAGCGGGTACGTGGCCAGCCTGGGCTGGCCGGGTTTGATCCCCAGCATTCCATATGGTCCCCGAGCACCGCCAGGAGTAATTCCTGAGTGCAGAGCCAGGAGAAACCCCCTGAGCATTGCTGGGTGTGACCCCCAAAAAAGCAAAAAAAAAAAAACAACCCTCTGAATTCTTGACACAGCTGAAGAACATTTGAGGGGAACGAAAAAGCAAGGCAAAAAAGATGGTAAAAGATGAAAGCTATTTTTCTTTTTTTTAATGCCTGCCCGGTCCTCCACCTCTAATCCCCACTCCTGGGCCTGCCCACTGCACTTGGAATCAAATCTGCAATCGGGATGGCGCTCTGCATCCTCTCAACCACCAACCCCAAATCCCTGTTACACCAGTGGTCTCTTACCCCATCAGCCTCAGGGCCTTTGCACTTCCTGCTGCTTCTCACCCCATCAACCCCAGGGCCTTTGCGCTTCCTGCTCCCGCCACCCCCAACCTCAAGACCCTTTGCACTGGCTGATTTTTTTTTTTTTTTGCTTTTTGGGTCACACCCAGCAATGCTCAGGGGTTTCTCCTGGCTCTGCACTCAGGAATAACTCCTGGCGGAGCTCGGGGACCATATGGGATGCCGGGATTGAACCCAGGCCAGCACGGACTGGCGCGCAAGGCAAACGCCCTACCCGCTGGGCTATTGCTTTGGCCCTGGCTGATTTTTTATGCTCCTACCTCTTCTCCGTGACCCTTTCCAACACAAGCCCAGAAAGTACCCTGACATAGTTACCAATCAGGGCCCCTACTCTGCGTGATGCCCGAGTCTGATCCTCAGTCCCACCTGGCCCCTGGGCATCAGCAGGTATAGCCCAATTGAAAAAATATATAAGGGAGCTAAAAAAACTCAGCTGACGTGGGTTTGATGCCTGAGCACTTGTCAGGAACACCCTGAGCACAGAACCCCGAGTAAGCCCTGAAG
This sequence comes from Cryptotis parvus, assembly GCA_021461705.1. Taxonomy (NCBI): domain Eukaryota; kingdom Metazoa; phylum Chordata; class Mammalia; order Eulipotyphla; family Soricidae; genus Cryptotis; species Cryptotis parvus. The sequence goes on along the minus strand of JAJIBD010008494.1, from coordinate 93,838 downwards.
ACAGTAGGACTAAAAGCCGCAAGCACGGCCAGATGTGGTCCCCAAGCCTGAAAAAAAATGGAAGAGTTGAAGTAAAGAACGAGCAACCGGAACCACAGAACTAGGCAGAAATGTGGGTCAGCCCCCTGAGATCCCCAGTTCAGAGCGCAGATGGCACCTCCCTGCCCTCCCCGCGGCCCGCCCACCTAGGAACCCCAGACGCAGCAGGAAGGGGGCGGGCTGGGGTGCAGCGTGCAGCGAGCCAAGGTGCCCTTCAGCCCGGGCCTGAGAAATTGATCCAGGAATCGTTCAGCCTCGAGGGAAGCCTGCAAGCCGCAGCCTCGCCAGCAGAGGCAGACCCAGGGCTCAGGGCTTTGTGGGAGGGGGTGCGGGGGATCCACCAGCCAGTCTGGCGGGCCTTTGGTGGCTGCCAAGTTTCTGCTGTGGAGCAGGGGAAGGATGGAGGAGGCGGGAAGGACGCAGGAAGGAGGGAAGGAGGCAGCAAGGACGCGGCTGTGCAGACGGTGGAAACAGCAGCAGCTTCTCCAGGGTTTCACCAGTCAGGGGCCGGGACTGGGGAGCTGAGCCCCCTCCCTGCCCTGAGGCAGAGAAGCCACAATGCCAGGAGGGGAAGCTGAGGCATAGGAGATACGGGGTCCGATGTCAGCAAGTCCCTAATGGGGAGCCATTAGGACAGGTTTGCTCTCAGGTCCTCATGGCAACACCAAGGCAAGGAAATGCACCCCGAGCACCGAGCTGAGAGCACAATCCCTGAGCTCCGAGCTGAGAGCACAATCCCTGAGCACCGAGCTAAGAGCACAATCCCTGAGCACAGAGCTGAGAGCACAATCCCTGAGCACCGAGCTGAGAGCACAATCCCTGAGCACAGAGCTGAGAGCACAATCCCTGAGCACAGAGTTGAGAGCACAATCCATGAGCACTGAGCTGAGAGCACAATCCCTGAGCACTGAGTTGAGAGCATAATCCCTGAGCACTGAGTTGAGAGCACATCAAACTGCCCCCCTACCCCACCACCACCACCACCAAGGAGGTCCAGGGCTCCCTCACTTCATGGCATGGTAATGAACCCAGACTCCATAAACGTTTTGGCAGCAGATTATGGTGAGGATAACCCAAAGCTAAGGAGAGACAGGGAGGGGTGATAGGACAAGAGTGAGCCCTTGGGCCTGGACCTCAGGTTCCTCATTTGCCATGTGGGCGCCTGCCTAGTTCTCTCCCTCAGCCCTTTCCAGGCCCCATAGTGAAGACGGTGGTTTCCAGGGTACGGGTGGCAGACCCCTCTGCACGCGTTTGGGGGCAGCAGGTGTGGAGACTGGGGTCACTCCCTGTCATTCTTTTTTATTGCTTTTTTTTTTTTTGCTTTTTGGGTCACAACCGGCGACACTCAGGGGTTACTCCTGGCTCTGCACTCAGGAATCACTCCTGGCGGTGCTCAGGGGACCATATGGGATGCCGGGCATCGAACCCGGGGTCAGCCACGTGCAAGACAAATGCCCTCTCTGCTATGCGCTCTTGCCCCACTCCCTGTCATTCTTGACCTATCAGGATCCAGGGTGCCAAAATCCCAAGCTGGGGTACGGTGATGCTTGGGCCAAGCACACTTGACATTTCGGGGGTTGAACTCAGGGCTTTGACACAGAGGCACAAATTTCAGGGCTTTGAATTCACAATGTGACCCCAGTCCTAAATCCAGAAATATTCTTATTCTAAGGAATTATATTTGTGGAGGGCACGGGGAGGGGGTGTGAGTTGGTCATATCCAATGGTATGACCAACTCCTAGCTCTGTGCTCAGGACTCACTCCTGGCTCTGTGCTCAGGGCTGACTCCTGGCTCTGTGCTCAGGGCTGACTCCTGGCTCTGTGCTCAGGGCTGACTCCTGGCTCTGTGCTCAGGGCTGACTCCTGGCTCTGTGCTCAGGACTCACTCCTGGCTCAGTGCTCAGGGCTGACTCCTGGCTCTGTGCTCAGGGCTGACTCCTGGCTCTGTGCTCAGGACTCACTCCTGGCTCTGTGCTCAGGGCTGACTCCTGGCTCTGTGCTCAGGGCTGACTCCTAGCTCTGTGCTCAGGGCTGACTCCTGGCTCTGTGCTCAGGGCTGACTCCTGGCTCTGTGCTCAGGGCTGACTCCTGGCTCTGTGCTCAGGGCTGACTCCTGGCTCTGTGCTCAGGGCTGACTCCTGGCTCTGTGCTCAAGGCTCACTCCTGGCTCTGTGCTCAAAGCTGACCCCTGGATCTGTGCTCAGGAATTATTCCTGGCAGTGCTTGGGGGACCCTATGGGATGCCAGGTCTCGAACCCAGTTTGGACAGCTGTGTGCAAGGCGAGCACCTTACCCACTATACTGCAGATCCAAGCCCCAGGGATCATTCTTGCAGGGGCTCGGGGACGATCTGCACTGCTGGGGAATGAACCTGTTGACTGTGTGCAAGGTGAATGCTTTCCCAGGTGCTGCCTCTCTGGCCCCTTAATTGACCCTTAAGTGACACAGCAGAACCCCCACCCCATTATGGCACTGGCGGATGTTCACTGTCCCCTGGATAAACGTGATGCCTACTTGATTCTTTTCAACCATGTTCCCCACCATCTCCTGACGCTCCAGTCTCACCCAAAGAGAACCTTTCCAAGAGCTGTAGAATGGGGGGGGCCACTGGTGGGGTAAGTGTCCTGTTTCACAGAATGCCAGTGTCCAAGTTCACACACCGGGGCGCTGGTGGGGTAAGTGTCCTGTTTCACAGAATGCCAGTGTCCAAGTTCACACACCGGGTGACATGGAACTGCCCCAGGTTTGGCTCGGGTAGGGCAGATGGAGACACAGGGGCGGGTCAGTCCACAAGGCAAATCTCCCCAGCAATTTCTCCTGGACTTGGCTCATACTGTGCATGAGAGAGCCACATGCCAGGGAGTCTGGGGACCCTTGGGAAGGTGACTGATTCAGGGAACCACCCAGGTGCTCCCAGAACCAGGATTTTGGCCCAACTTCTTCCGCCAGCAGCTGCCTATCCATCTTGTCCTTGGCAGTCATTGTTCCTAGGAGTGGGGGTGCTTAGGCAATGAAAAAAAATCCTCAGAGACTGCACAGTGGGTAAGGCACTTGCTTGCTCACAGCTGACCCAGGTTCAATCCCTACACCATACAGGGCCCTGGGCTTTGCCAGGAGTGAGGCCTGAGCACAGAATCAGGAGTCAGCCCTGAGCTCAGAGCCAGGAGTCAGCCCTGAGCACAGAGCCAGGAGTCAGCCCTGAGCACAGAGCCAGGAGTCAGCCCTGAGCACAGAGCCAGGAGTGAGTCCTGAGCACAGAGCCAGGAGTCAGCCCTGAGCACAGAGCCAGGAGTCAGCCATCAGCCCTGAGCACAGAGCCAGGAGTCAGCCCTGAGCACAGAGCCAGGAGTCAGCCCTGAGCACAGAGCCAGGAGTCAGCCCTGAGCACAGAGCCAGGAGTCAGCCCTGAGCACAGAGCCAGGAGTCAGCCCTGAGCACAGAGCCAGGAGTCAGCCCTGAGCACAGAGCCAGGAGCAATCCCCAGCTCGGCCCAGCTGTCCCCTCTGGCGAGTCCGCGGGGATGTGGCGGGAGGGGACCGCTCTGTGCTGTCTTAGAGGTCCCCTGAAGTGACAACTGTTCTGTCTGCTCTCCCTGGCTCCTCAGTGCTGACATCTGTCAGCCCCCTGGGACAACAGCCTCTATAGAGGTTGCAGCTCAGAGGCTACGGGGACCTGGGGATGTCTCACATTTCCCGGGGTTTCTCAGAATCTGAAACGCATCTGGTGAGTTCTGGAGGATGTCTCATATTTAGGGGGGCCCTGAGGATGCCTCACAGTTGGAGGATCCCCCAGCAGGCTGACAGGCAGTGAGAACAGGCCCCCACCGGCACGGGGAGAGCTGCGTTGTGCCCCGCCACCACGGCCCAGGCACGAGCTCTGCAGGCAGGACCGGGCAGCACGTCCTGAGCCCCCAAACCTGGGCCCTGCAAATGCGGATGCCAGAGATTCTCTGGGACCCAAGAAAATAGTTGCAGTGCATCATCTCTTGCTTCTCTCCAGGCTCATCCCTTCCCTCCTGGCCCCCAGACCCAACTCTCCACCATGTCCTGCTTCCCCCAGCAGAATTGGGGAGCGTGCGGGCAAGGGCCTTGTTTTCCCGTGACTCCACGGGACTCAGTTTGTGCTCACCCATTTCATCTCTTCCCTCCCCGTTTCAGAGATTTGTTGGGGGAGGGGACCAGGGCACAAGGCTCCCAGACCCTCCATGAAATCATCCCCTAGCCCTTTACTTTCCTTCTGGAACTGTCAAGCCGATTCCCTACCAGCCCCCCCATAACCCCTGACCCCGTGTTTTTGGACAGTAGCCAGAGTGGAGCTGCCGGTCACTCATTGTCCACAATTCTGGCAGGGCCTGGGGAAACCCAGGGCAAATGCAGGTAAAATCAGATAAGAGAAGAGGACTGTAATAGCCAGTTACCTGGGAGGGTCTCAGCCCTCCCAGGTGAGCTCCCCCCCCTTCCCTCCCTCCATAAGGCTAAATGTCCCTAATAGGTCATTCCTTGCTGCCCAGGACTTTGGGGGAGAATTGGCCCCAAATGAAGTACAAAGTGTGTGTGGGGGGGCGGGGGAGAAAGATGCTGGGAAATGGGTTTGCATGTGGCTAATTCATGAACCAGGAAGCATGTAACTCTGGGACTTGGAGCTTCCACACATGGGCAGAATTGTCACCAAGGACGAGTGAAATTGAGCTACCTGGAGTCAGCACCCGCCAATTTCTCTCTCTTCCCCTGCTTCCTGCATGGGGACACTCCCAGCAGCTGCTCCAGTACAGACTGTGCACCCCGGGCCGACCAGATGCTCCCCAGGAGCCCGATCCAGACGAGCTGTTGCCACATCTGCCCACCGTGGCGGGATCGAAGGGAGAGGCAGGGCTGGGGGATTACCGTGGCCATTGCTCATTTTCGGGGAGAGAGAGAGCGAGCTGAATCCAACCTTACAGGGTCACTGGGCCACCCTCCTCCCTGGCTTTTCAGCTAGGATCAGCTACATGTTGGAGATACTGTCTCACGTGGAAGGATGGAGATGACTCTAGGACAAAGGGTGAAGGTGGAACCTGGCGGCTCGAGCCCGCACACTTGATCCCTCCAAAGGACTCGACTAGAAAACATGATCCCAATAGGGCAGGGAGACACTCAGCTCTGAGGAATCCACCCTCCAAGGGAGAAAAGACTCTCCGTGCAATACCTCCAATAACCTCTAGGCGGCGACTGGGTTGGGGGGCTGGGGAAGTGCTTGATCACTTGATCACTTGATCACTTGAATCTCGTTATACATCGACTTGCTCGAGCGGGAGCCAGTAACATGTCTACAGGATTAAGTAAGGTGAAATTATTCTTTTCCTTTTGGGTTACCATAGGCAAAGTGAGGTCTCTTTGTACAGTCATACGTGGGGCGGGGAGGGTCATAAATAGGGGGCTACTCCTGGCTCCACAAGCTTGGTGCTGTGGGGACCAGCGGCCAGAGCCTGGAAAGCGCACATGCAAAGCCCGCATGCACAACACACCTTGGAGCTGTCTCTGCAGCAACTGGAGATTTTAATTTTATTTTTCATCTTTTTGGCTTTTGAGCCACACCTGGCGTTCTCAAGGCTTTCTCCTGGATCTATGCTCAGGGTCAGAGGGACTCTCTGTCATGCTATGGATGAAACCAGGGCGGCCGCCTATGAGATTTACACTTTAGGGGCCGGAGCAAAAGCACAGCCTTTGCACACGGCTGACCTGGGTTTGATCCCTGGCATCCCATATGGTTCCCCGAGCACTGCCAGGAGTAATTCCTGAGTGAAGAGCCAGGAGTACCCCCTGATCACAGCCAGGTGTGGCCCAAAGAGCAAAATAAATAAAAATAAGACTTACACTTTGAGCCTCTCTCTCTCTCTTTCTCTCTCTCACACACACACACACACACACACACACAGAGCACCCCATCACTGAAGTTTTTGTTTTGTTTTGTTTTGCTTTCTGGGTCACACCTGGCGACGCTCAGGGGTTACTCCTGGCTCAGGAATTACTCCTGGCGGTGCTCAGGGGACCATACGGGATGCTGGGGATCGAACCCGAGTCAGCAGCGTGCAAGGTAAACACCCTACCTACTGTGCTATCGCTCTGGCCTCAAGTTTTTAAAAGGTAAGACTGATTGCTCCCATGTGACCTGGCTGCTTCATTCCTCCAAAATTACCCCCACCCCCAGGAGCCCTGGAGACATTACAGAGCCAAAGTCCTGGCCTAACCGCCCCAGGCTACATGCTCCCACCGCGCCCAGTGGAAGACCACACCTACTACCCGCCAGTGCCCGATTTCAACCTGTCTTGGGCACATTCATCACTACAAGCTCCACCACAAATGGACCACGTCCACCATCACTAGCCATGCCCGGCCACACCCACCAGTGGCAGCCCCGCCCTCAAACAGGTCATGCCCCCAACCTCACCATCACTTGCCCCACCTTGGTGGTACGCACTAGTACCAGCCACGCCCATTAGCAGACCAGGCTCCTGCTATTCCGTATCTGGGCACAGCAGACCACGCCCGGCCTCACCCAGCCAAGCCCACCCACTCCCTGCCCCTCCCACTTACGATGTTCATGAGAGTGAGCAGGTACTTCTGCACGTGCTCCTTCCCGTGGAACTGGACCACAGAGTCGTCCACGCCCAGCAGCACCTCGATGTTGTAGTCGTCCTCGGCCACGTGCCTGCGCTGCCGCCGCTGGTGGCGCCTGGAGCTGTTGACACGCTCCTCCAGGACGCCCAGGGCACGGCTGAGGCTGTCCAGGCTCACCGGGGAGGCCCCTGCGAGGGATGCAAGACACAATCAGCACCTGCCACCGCACGACTCAGCCCGCTGTCTGCAGGTGGGGTGCGATCTCGGTCCCCGTGCAGAAGGGCAGGACAGTGGGAGCCTTTTTGCGTGAATGTTCCGTTTTGTTCTCCCTCTCGGACAGTCTTTCCTGACCCCCCACAGCCCCACAGGGTCACCGCTGAGCTGCCCAACTGGCCCATCAGGATCACTGGCTGCTCTGGACGGCTCCTTTGCTAAGTCCTGTAACCAAAGCCAACCTCCCATACACACGCGTGGTTCCGCAGACTGGGGGCGGGGGCTGGGGTGGCAGTCGCAGCAGCTCCATCTCACGCTGGGCTGCCTGGAGCTGATTCAGGGCCGGCCCGGCGGCTGTGCTCTGACAGGGACTTTGAGGAATTGGGGCTCTATTTTTACACGTTTATTTCCTTGCATTTCCAACCGCTGGGGACAGCTCACCTTCAGAGCCACCTTGGGAAGGGAAGAAAAGCCGCGATTTCCATAAAAACTGTCTGCTGGGGAGGGATGGGAAGAGAATAATACGGGTGACTGCAGATAGTCAAGGCAAAATCTGGTCACAGAGGCGTCCCCCTGAAGCCACATGGCACAAAAAATGAGGGAAAAATGTATCTTGGCTGGAAGAGGCTGCCACGGCCTGGATTCCACGCGCAGCACTGTGGCGTTCCCCAAGTGCCGCCAGGAGTGCCCCCGAAGGAAATCATCAAGTATATATGCATACATATATATGCATATATACACATATATAGGCACATAACCAGCCGTGCTCAGGACTCATTACTGGCTCCGTGCTTGGTGATCGTCCCAGCTCCGTGCTCAGGGCTGTTCCTGACTCTGCGCTCGGGGATCGCTCCCGGCAGTGCTCAGGAGTGCTAGGAAGTGCCAGGGTTCAAACCAGGGGCAGCTACATGCAAGGCGAGTGCCTTGAGCTCCGCAGTGCCCTCTTGTTTTAAAGTATTTTATTATACCACCGTGAGATACACAATTACAAAGATATACAATTAAAAAGTTCCTATTTGGGTTTTGGTCATACAGTGTTCCAGCACCCATCCCTCCGCCAGTGCCCATCTCCCACCACCAACGTCCCCGGTTCCCTCCCCCACTCCCCCAGCCCTCCTCCATGGCAGGTTCTTTATTTCTTTCCCTTTCTCTCTCTTTCTCTTTTCCTTCCCTTCCAGAATATGGATTACAGAACATACATTAAAGGGTTGTCATGTGTATCTTTTTGCCTGTATTTAATGCTCAGTTCTAGGCTGGTATTAGTACCCTCGACAATTGTTAGCACACTGTTCCGTTTTCTGTCTTACCTAGCCTCTGACTCCCACACATTTGTGATGATTTCCTGCAGTGCCCTCTTGCCCCAGCGTGCCCTTTCTTGTCAAAAACTCCTGCCAGCTAGTTCCCATGATGCCCAGAGAACCCTACAATGGTACCTGCAGCTTGCTGGAAATGAGGAGAGAGAAAACTTTCTTTCCTTTTTTTTTTCTTTTTGGGTCACACCAGGCAATGCTCAGGGGTTACTCCTGGCTCTGCACTCAGGAATTGCTCCTGGTGGTTTTTGGGGAACCATGTGGGATGCCAGGGTTTGAACCTAGGTTATCCACGTGCAAGGCAAATGTCCTACCCGCTGTGCTATTGCTCCAGCCCCGAGAGAACTTTCAAGAAGAATCCTAAACTCTGGAAACCAAAACTATGTCTCCCAAACTTAGCCTCAACAGAAAACAGCAATTCTCATCAGCTCCAGTTAAAACCTGGAAGAAACCTCAGAAGAAATTGCCAAAAAATGGGAACACTCCATCCCACAGGATACTTAATTCCTCCTTATCTTCCAGAGAAGATGAACACAAAAGACTGAGAAGTGTTTTTTTTTTTGGGGGTACATCATATTAAGCAGCAAAGAGTAGAATGGGAAGAGGGGTTTACCTACCACAGTGCAAGCGACACCTGACTTCCAGATTTAGGATCAACAATAATAATGAATGTGAAACAGCTTGCAAATAATCGCGTCTAAAATTCTCCGAGGGGTCGGAGAGGGAGAACAGCGCCAAGGTATTTGCACTTGCCTTGAATGCAGATGACGGCATTACCTGCCGAGTCTCACCAGGGAGCGCTCCAGAGCACAAAGCTCCTGAACCCCAACCAGGGGTTGCTCCCGAACACAGAGACGGGAGAAGCCGCTGAGCCCCACCAGGGGGTGCAGCTGAGCACAGAGCGCAGAACAGCCACAGCATCGCCAGGTGTGTCCCAACCTCCTGACGCCCAGTGAAACCAGAACGAATTCTACCAGGCAGCCCAACTCATGCCAATTCAAAGGCGGCCTAAGAAGACAGAGAGATGATTCCACCAAGATCAATAACAGAAAGATCCTGGGCTGACCGTGGATGGGAGAGGTGAGCTGGGGCTTGGAAAAAGCAGGCAACGGATCCTGAAAATAACTCCGCTGAGGACTGTCTAGGATCTCCCTGTTCTAAGTGCTGGGTTGCAGGACACAGAGCCCTGACTGCATTCCTGGGTTCCTGGGTTGCTGCGGCTGCGCACCGCGCTTGCTGGCACCCCGCTGACCCATGCACCCCACCCCAGGTGGACTCAGCCTCTCCACGTGTTAATAACCAGCTCCTAGCAAGATGCACAGAGGCAGGGTCTGGAAAGGGGGCAGAGGATGGAGGGTTCGGGAAGCTGAGACAGGTTTGGCCCCCAGTGGGCCTGAGCTCCGCGACCCCACCGGGCACTTTATTAAAAGCAGCTCATTAGCATCATTCCCTCCCGGCTCACTCTCACTTTACGAGCTACAACGCGGAATGCATTTCTGCAGTTCCAGCAAGTATACCGCATTCCCCCACACCATGTGCTATTTCTATGGCGCAAGGAGGGAGAAAGGGGTCCCGTAAATCACCCCTTTTTGAAGGGCATGGGATAGGAGCTGGGGAAGGTGACTGAAATTGCCCCTAGCTGTACTGAAACCCACCATGCCAAAGCAGAGATGGGGTCTCTGGGATGGATAGGGGACTCCACCAGCCCCCTAGAAGTCACGAGCCAGTGGCATAGACTTGGAGCAACTCACCTCACTCCCAGTTCCCAGAGGTCAGGGCGGTCAACTCCATAGACCTCCTGACTGGGAGTGTCCACCCCCACCCTCCACCCCAGGAAGGCCAGCAAAGCCCCATGACAAGCACTGGTCACTCTATAGGAGTTAGGTGCGGAATTATTCTGAGCAACTGGGGGGGCATTGGGCACCCCCACTTCCCCAGGAGGATCAGGGTGAACCAAGGAAGGAGGGAGGGCAGCATGGATGGTGCAGAGTCCACTGTGGGCGTGCTCGGACCCTGAGCTCTTCAGCACATTCTCTTGCCTCCCTGTCTCTCACATCCACTGGAACACAGCTGTTTCCATGGTGTGATACACAAACAACAAATACACACGGAACAAACACACGTGCAACCACACAGTACCACACACTCACATCCATGTGACCAAGGGCACCACACACAGCCCGCACATAATTACACACACAACTGTCTATATGACCACACAGAACCATATACGCATGTACATGTTGTGTGTTCACGAGCACACACAACCCCCTACACAACCACATGCCCAGTCACCCTCAGTCACACAGAACCACACTCTCACATGTACACACAATAATGTGCACACACAATCCCCACAATTACTCACACAATCTCTTACACACAATCACACAGAACCACACACTCACATGTGTGCACCATTATATGCACACAATCATGCAGAACTACACTCCCACATGCAGATGCAACCATGTGCACACACAATTCTCCCAAAGTACCTGTACAATGCCCCCTACACTCACATATGCATACACAACCACGTGCCACACAATCACACCGAGGGGCGACAGGGCCAGTGAGGAGGGCACTTGCCTTGCATGTGACTCACCCCAAAAGTCCCTGAGCCCACCAGGAGTGATTCCTGAGTGCTGGGCCAAGAGTAACTCCTGAGCAATGCTGGGTGTGGAGCACACACATACATGCACAACCACAACTCAAACCTCAAGCATCCAATGACTCCCCAGATGGCCAGAGCAATAGTACAGAGGAGAGGGCACTTGCCTTGCATGTGGCTGAAGCAGATTCAAACACCAGCACCCAGAGGGCCCTCTAAGCCCCGCCAGGAGTGCTCCCTGAGTGCAGAGCCAGGAGTGCTCCCTGAGTGCAGAGCCAGGAGTGCTCCCTGAGTAGAGCCAGGAGTTAGCCCCGAGCACCACTAGATGTGGCCCCAAAACAAATCACACCCCCAAGTCTGCCCTGTGTTTGCACCTCCCAGCCTACGGGGACCCCAACTCTCTTTTTTCTTCTTTTTTTGTCACACTCAGCAATGCTCAGGGGTTATTCCTGGCTCTGCACTCAGGAATTACTCCTGGTGGTGTTTGGGGACCGTAAGGGATGCTGAAGATTGAACCCGGTCTGACATGTGCAAGGTAAACGTCCTACCAGCTGTGCTATCGCTCCTGCCTCCCGTCCCCCAATTCTGACTCATACTGGGGGTCTTGATGACACAGTGGCTCCAGGAGAGATGTCAAGGTCACTGAGACGGGTTCCAAATCAATGGGTGGAGAGTCCCCAGATGGTGGCGTCCCCCGGTCTGTCATCAGCTACGTCAGGGGTTCCCGCACACCTGCTCACTCCTTTTATTCCATCCAATCCCAGGAGATAAGCCCCAAAACCAAGTCCTGGACTGCCCTGGCCATTCCCGATGCAGGGCACCAGGTGCGGTCTCTGTGTGCGTGTGCTGGGGGTGGGTAGTGGCAAGGGGACGGGGCTCCCGTTTGTGGACAGTTGGTCAGCAAGGAAAGGGGCCCCCATCCTGTCTCTCCGGGGCTCCCCACATACCATATCCAGATGGTAGGAAGCAGAGAAACTGGCAGATGGCCTCACGGAAATATTTACAGTGAACTCGGTGAAACACACCCACCACCGTGGTCGGCCAAGAGGGGCTTTGGAGGCAGTGTGGGGAGGCTGGTGAGAATGGGGGGCTCTGCCAGGACCTGGGCCAGCCCTTTCTCTATCCCCAGCAGCAGCAGTAAAGCCTCTGTGGACGCGCCTCCTGGCAGCATCCCAGCTGCAGACCTTCCTCCCGGCTCTGACAAAGGCTCTGTCCAGCCAAGCCAGTTTCCCTGAGTGCCTCCATCCCTCAGAGGCCTGCTGGATCTGTGCCAGGCGGGTGATGGCACCTCAGCAATGATCACCCAGCACCTTGTTTCAGCAGCCAGCTCCCCAGGGAGGGGAAGACTCGTCCAGTATTGGCAGCAGGATGCGAGGGTGCCCCTGCCGTGATTGACAGGTGGCAAGGAGCACCCACTCCAGGAGGCACTTTGGGCAGCTTCAGAGAGCTGAAGGAGGGACCCCACTTGGGGACAGGGCCCACCAGTTCCTCCCCTGCCTGAGGGTGCAGATGCCCCGAGCCTGCACCCCAACTGCAGGCCTGAACCCTGCACCCCAACTCTGCAGATTCCCCAGGAGGAGGCAGCTTTAGGGAGGCCCTCGCCGGTGAGCCAGGGAGGGTGGCCTCACCCCAACTTGCCTTAACCCCATAAAGTCCCACATCTGCAGGGATGGGTGTGCTGCAGAGCAATTTTCTGGGGCCGTAGAAAGGGCTGAGTGGGGAGATTTGGGGTCTGAGCTGGGACCTTCCCGGGGGTCCCTGCCCTGTCAGAGCTCATGGTGGAGGCCCGTAGCAGGGACCCAGATGGAGGAGGTTGGGGGGTTCCCATCACCTAGATCTGCACCTCAGAGGTTCCCAGTATTAGGGTGCATGTGCATAAACCCCACTCTCCACTTTAGAACCTTTCCACAGCAGGAGCCAGAGCAATCATACAGCAGACAGGGCAATTGGCTTTGCATGCAGCTAATCTAGATTCTGTCCCCGCACCCCATATGGTCCCCTGAGAATGGCCAGGAATGATTCCTGAGAGTGGATCCAGGAGTAACCCCTGAATACAGTTGGGTATGGACCAAAGGGAAAAGAATCTTACCACCACAGTGGCTGGAGGAACCACAGCCCAATGAGCATTTGGTCATGAGTTCGAATTCCCAGTGTCCCACATGCCAGTGGGGCTACTGGTGAGTTTCAGCCATATCTCGGCCTGGTATGTGCAAAGTCTATAAACAAAAGGCATTGCAGGGGCCGGAGCGATAGCCCAGTGGGTAGGGCGTTTGCCTTGCACGGCCGGCCCATGCCGGCCCGGGTTTGATTCTCAGCATCCCTATGGTCCCCGAGCACCGCCAGGAGTAATTCCTGAGTGTAGAGCCAGGAGAAACCCCTGAGCATTGCCAGGTGTGACCCAAAAAGCAAAAAAAAAAAAAAAAAAAAAAAGGCATTGCAGCTGGGCCTGGCAGGACCCACCAATCTGAATCAAAGACATGAACCACCAGGAAGGGGCAGAAGAAGGAGAAGGTGTAGACTTAGCCCAGAGGTTCCACATGCCAGGACAGAGCCTGCTAAGGGCAGGAGCGAGGAACCATTGCTCCTAAGCACTAGGTTTGACTGGGGACCTTGGGGCTGGCGTGGATATCTCAGACTGGGTCACATCCTGTCCCCAGGAGCCTTGAGCACCCCTAGTTAGTACTGGGGAGATCTGCCCTGGCTCAGGGTTCAACAGCCTCTCTGTCCTCTGTCCTGTCTCCTCCGTCCTCTCTCCTCTGTCCTCTCTCCTCTCTCCTCTGTCCTCTCTCCTCTGTCCTCTCTCCTCTCTCCTCTGTCCTCTGACCTTTCTCTCCCCACCACCAGACTGAGAAGCAGGAGGCCAGGGTCCCCAGAGCCAAAGTCTTAAGACTCACAACTCTTGGAATTTGTGTCCCAGATCCTCTAGCTTGTTGGATTCTTAAGTATGTGGTGGTGTGGGGAGGACACTTAGGAGCCCATTTTCACCCCCCACTCCCGTTTGACACAGGGCCTCAGGAATACCATAGCTGCAGGGGATGATTGCCAAAGAGAAGGACTATGGGGTACGGGTAGTTGCCAAGCCTCCTGGGAAACCCCAGAAGGAGAATCAAGCACAGCTCACACACACACACACATACACATGCACATGCACACACATGTGCACACACAGACTGTGCTCCAGGCGGACTCCTGGCTCTGTGCTCAGGGATCACTCCTGACAGGGCTCAGGTGACCTTAGACCATACCATCAATAAGACCCGGACCAATTTTCAATGTCCGGACTCCACAGCTCATCAGAGCTCCACCAAGAGAGAGCCTATCTCAAGCCCAAGTATGCAGGTCTCAGCAGCTAAAGTCACGGGGCTACCATGGAGATGGAGCTGGGGTCCCTTGCCCCCCCACCTCTGTCCTCCTCCCTGAGGCCTGGTGGACCCGCCACAAACTGCCTCTGGACTGTCGACCATGATGCAGAGACACAGACACATGGGGCAGAGCTGCCATCTGGCTCTCCCTGAGGCACGCAGCTGCAAAGCGGTTGCGCAATTTCTCAAACTAGTAGAAACCAACCACGTTCTAGAAACTCAGAAAGTAAATTCAAGAACAGAATTTGGCCAGATTTGCCCATAACCAACCAGAGGGGGAGGAATATCAATAACATTGCCATGTTACTGATATGTGCTTTAATGGTCAATATAATTAGTGCCAGCTGAGGGAGCAGGCATGGGGATCGGGGGTGGGTGGGAAATGAGGGTCTTTGGTGGTGGGAACACACTGGTGGTGGGAGTGGTGTTGAAGTATGAATCTTTCTAACAACTGTATTATGGAAACCTTTTTACTTTGTAAATCACGGTGTTTCTATTAAAAAAAAAAAGACCCAGGCATGTGTCAATCAAACATCTTTCCCACTGAACTATCCATCCAATCCTGACTTTATTCCCCAGGGGAGGAGAGCCACACCCAGCAGCCCTCGGGGCATACTCCTGACTCTGAACTCAGGAATTATTTCTCACAGTACTCGGGGAACCTTATGGGATGCCGGGATCAAACCTGGGTCAGCCCCATGCAAGGTAAGGACCATCTCCACTGTACTAAAGCTCCAGTCTCCAGTCCTGATTTTTTGGTTTGCTGGTTTTTTAATTGGGGTCCTCCCAGTGGTGCAGGAAGGAGGAGTTCAAGCACAGGGGATGGCACAGCTGGTGGCACTGGGGTGAGGGAATGGCAGATGATGCCACCATCAGCTCAGGGTCTCCAAGAAACCATGCTTGAGTTGGACCCATGAAATTACGTTCCATGCACCTTGGATTTCATATTTTGGTTTGTTTTTTTATTTTTTTGCTTTTTTGGGTCCCATCCAGCCATGCTCAGGGGTTACTCCTGGCTCTGCACACAGGAATTACTCCTGACAGTGCTCGGGGACCATATGGGGATGCCAGGGATAGAACCTGTGTCAGCTGCATACAAGGCAAAGGCCCTACCCACTGTACTATTGCTATGGCCCCTCATATTTTGGTTTCAAATTGTGTTTTTCATTGTACGTCCTCTGCCCACTGGCTTCTTCTCATCCCTTCCACTGCACATTCCTTTCATGTATGGTCTCTTTTTCTGTTTTCCAAACCATGTTTTATTGAAGAGTCAGGACGTGGTAACCTTACATAACTTGTCCATTTTCTTTCGTAAGAGCAAGAGTCATCCAACTTGAGGTTTTATTAGCACAGAGGGTTAAGTATTATTCTCCCCCTCTAAAAACTTGGGAGTGGGAGAGAGAGAGAGAGAGAGAGAGAGAGAGAGAGAGAGAGAGAAAGCATGGGAGGGTTGAACTCTAACCCTGGCGCTGCCTAGGGTCCCATAAGAATTGCAGATTGCAGAGCTGAGGTCCCAGGCTTGGAATCAGGACCCCCAGTCTTCTAAATAATAACAAAAATTGTTTAATTATTTGTGATTGTTTTGGTGAACACACCCCACTGTGTTCAGAGCTTACACCTAGCTCTGTGCTCATCAGTGCCCCCTGGTGGAGCTAAGGGCTATTCATAGCTCTGTGCTCAGGGGGCTGTTCTTGGTTCTGTGCTCAGGAGCAACCCCCTGGTGGTGCTGTGTGGCTATTCCTGGCTCTGTGCTCAGGAGCGTCCCCTGATGATTCTCAGGAGCTATTTCTGGCTCAGAAGTGATCCCTTGATGTGATGCTCTGGGGACCATGTGGTCCTGGAGATCAAACCCAGGATTTCTACTTCCAAATCCTTCTCTCTGGCTGTTGGGATTCTCTTCCTGGCCCATTTCAAACAATTCTTTAAAAAAAAAATTCAATGGAACCAGAGTGATAGTAGGGCATCTGTCTTATACATGACTGACCCAGCATCCCATATGGTCGCCGAGCACCTCCAAGAGTAATTCCTGAGTGCAGAGTCAGGAGCAGCCCCTGAGTATCACTGGGTGTGACCCAGAAAGCCAAAATGAAATTTAATTTAAAAATTAAAAACTTTGGGGGCTGGACTGATAGTCCAGCAGGTGGGGCATTTGCCTCGCATGCGGCTGGCCTGTGCCGGCCCGGATTCGATCCCTGGCATCCCATATGGTCCCCTGAGCACCGCCAGGAGTAATTCCTGAGTGCAGAGCCAGGAGTAACCCCTGATCATTGCCGGTTGTGACCCAAAAAAGCAAAAAAAAAAAAAAATTAAAATAACAGAAATGTTCAGGGCCGGAGCGATAGCCCAGCAGGTAGGGCGTTTGCCTTACATGCAGCCGGCCCATGCCGGCCCGGGTTCGATCCCCGGCATCCCATATGGTCCCCTGAGCACTGCCAGGAGTGATTCCTGAGTGAAGAGCCAGGAGAAACCCCTGAGCATTGCCGGGTGTGACCCAAAAAAAAAAGCAAAAAAAAAAATAACAGAAATGTTCAAAGAACAGGAATCTTTTGCCATTGTGAAGGGAATTATCCACTGCTCCATTAAAGCAGGAGGGGAAGAGAACCAGCATCCTCATGCCCTTTGTTTTCTTGTGACAAGAGCTGCCTAGTCTTCCCCCAGCCTCACTGTGCTGTCCACAGCCCTCAGCAGCTTGAGACTCTCCTGCTGGTCAGATGTATGACCGCTGGGTAGCCACACAACACGGCTCCTCTTCTGTGTTACCCAGACTTTCCTGTCTCACTGGGCTTCTCATCAACTCAACCCACCGCCTATGGACAGGCATCGGAGATAGATTGCTCCATTTCTCTCTCTTCTAACCAAGTTGCCATCAAGCCAATGGTGACTGTCTAAGAGAATAAATGACCCCAGTTGCTGTGGCATCAGGAGAAAAGAATGGAATGTCATCAGATGTGACTTCATCTGGGGTTGGCAGAGTCTGTGGTGGAGGTGTCAGCCACAGCTGGTCCACATGCCCTGAGAATTCTATTTCCAGACTTAAAAAATAAAAACTTACTTGGGGGCTGGAGCAATAGTACAACGGGAAAGGCATTTGCCTTGCAACAGCCAACCTGGGTTCAATTCTCGGCATCCCTCATGGCTCCCTGGGGTCCTCCAGGAATAATTCCTAAGTGCAGAGCCTGGAGTAAGTCCTGAGCATCACCAGGTGTAATCCAAACCCAGCCCCCAAACCCCCAATATATGTGGAGCCAAAGCACAGCAGATAAGGCGCTTGCTTTGAGTCTCTCTAGGTGTGTTCCAAGAAGGGGGCTGAGACCCCTGACAAACACCACAGTCTCTGCAGCTCAAGAATTCTGTGGGGAGGGCCAGAGCGATAGCCCAGCGGGAGGGCGTTTGCCTTGCACGCGCCGGCCCATGCTGGCCTGGGTTCCATCCCCGGCATCCCATATGGTCCCCCGAGCACCGCCAGGAGTAATTCCTGAGTGCAGAGCCAGGAGAAACCCTGAGCATTGCCGGGTGTGACCCAAAAAAGCCAAAAAAAAAAAAGAATTCTGCGGGGACAGAACTTAACCAGGGACTTCTGGGGCTGGGACCACTGAGGCTAGATGTCCTGGGTTGGGTTTATTCGGGAATGAGGGCCAGGGCTAGTCCAGGGGTGGAGCTCATCTACAGAACATCTCGAGGACACAACTGGGGCCAGGGCCTGCCCAAGGAGCCCTAAGGGTGAGACTAGATATATCAAAGTTCAGGGTGGAGCACCTCTTGGGGGGGTGGGACTCAAGCACACCAGCGCAGGGCCGGCACTTTCTGGCGGGCTTCTCCAGGGCATCCAGGGGCAAGGCTAGTCCACAACAAGTCCAGGGGAGGGGATTTGTCTGGAGGGTGCCCAGAATCCGACACTGGTGTCCTGGCACCAGGGTTCATTCAAAGAATACATATATGCATCTGCTCTCCCTGTGTTGTGTGTGTGTGCCTGTGTGTCTGCAGATGTCTGCTCATGCATGTCCACAAAGACAAACATGTGCATATACGTGTGTGCTCATGTGTGCCAGTCTCTGAACCCGTGTATCCCTGTGTGTGGTGTGTGCATGCCTATGTACCAGGGTATATGCCTGGAAGTCTTCTTGGGGGGGAGGCAGGGCCAAAGAGAGTAGGGAAGTCAGACACAAGGGAAAGGAGGGGTGTGACCTCCCACTAAACCAGTGTTTCCCAAAGTGGAGACAGCTGGAAAAATACAAGAAGGGCAGTAAGTAGCCTGGGGAGCAACCGGGTGGCAGACTTACAGCGGCCAAGCCTCCCATGTTCTTACTGAGAAACGGCTTGGCAGCCCACCACCTCAGTAGTGCCTCAGAAGCAGCCAGATGAAACTTGCTCACCATAATAGCCGCCATTTTCACAGTCCAGACTCCACAGCTCATCAGAGCCCACCCAAGAGAGAAGATGATCTCAAGCCTGGCTCAGCAGAGCAGCCGAGTTCAAGCCCAGGTAGGCAGTTCTTGAAGGTGAAAGTTATCAGGCGTTCATGGAGATAGAGCTGGGGTCCTTCTTCCCCTCTCTGTCCTGGCTGGGAGGCCTGGTGGACCTGCCTCAGGGCTATCACCCACCATGCAGGGACTCAGATACACGGGGAGAGCTGCCATCCGGCTCTCCCTGAGTCGTCGTGCGGCTGCTTGCGGCCGCTCGATACATCAAACTAGTGGAACCAATCATGTTCTGGCAACTCAGAAAGTAAATTCAAGAACAGAAGTCAGAGGACCTTGCACAACACAACCACAGTTACCCTCTGGTCTGGACTCCACAGCTAGACACAGACTGACCCAAGAGAGAACCTAATTCAAGCGTACTACGCCAACCAGGTTTTTAGGGATTCTGGGCTGGGGCCACCTCCCCCCCACCTTGGCTCCCTCCACAAAGGCCTGGCGGCCCCACCTAGAACTGCTGCTGGGGCTTATTCAGGTACAGGGAGGGAGACTCTGCCTGCCTGCCCTGTGCTAGACTGATGGGGCGTCTTGGGGTAGGGACAGGTTTTTGCTCCTTAATCTGTCCTCCACCAGGCTCCCAGAGGTCAGAAAACCTCACACAACACAACCATAGTCATCCTTTGGTCCGACTCCACAGCTGGACACAGCCCGATCCCCATGGCACGTGGACACCTGTGTGATATCTCAAAACCTGGAATATTACAAATGTGTTGGAGTCAGAGGCTAGGTGAGACCGAGAAGGGAACAGTGTGCTGATAATCATTGAAAATGATGATACCATCCGAGAACTGAGCGTTGAATATAGACAAAAAGATACACATGATAACCTCTAAATGTATGTATTACAATCCACAATGTGTAAGAAAGGGAAGCAAGAAGGAGAGACAGAGAGAGGAAGAGAGCGAGAGAGAGGAAGAGAGAGAGGGGAGAGAGAGAGAAAGGAGATAAAGAACCTGCCATGGAGGCAGGTTGGGGGAGGGGGAGGGAAGTGGGGACATTAATGGTGGGAAACGAGCACTGACGGAGGGATGGGTGCTGGAACACTGTATGACCAAAACTCAAACATGAACATCTTGTAATTGTATATCTTACGGTGGTATAATAAAATATTTTTTAAAAAAGAGAGAGAAAGCGACTTGGTAGCGCCCCTCACCTTGGAGCACGGGGCACTCCAAGCCCACAGAGGAGGGAGGGAATGTCAGCGAGGAATACAGCCAGGGGAGGAACCCAGCTTTTCAAACAGGGAGACTGACCCAGGTGACTTAGACCAGGGGTTCAGGCTGATCTCTGGAGATCTCCAGGACATTGGCAAGTTTTTAGTTTTGTTTTGGTTTGTTTGGGGCCCACCGCCAATGGCGCTCAGAGCTTACTCCTAGCTCTGTGCTCCGGGATCCCCACTGGCAAGCTCAGGGGGACCATACTGGATGGTGGGGACCAAACCTGGTTAGCTGCGTGCACGGTTAAGTGCCCGCCTTGCTGTACTATTGCTCCAGCCCCCCTCCCCGACCCACCCAGCACAAAACTGGGACAAGACATGGACGTGCAGGCGGGTACATCAGGGACAAACTGGCAGGGCGCTGCCAAGCCACCCTGCTCTAGGCCTCCCACCGTGGTCTCTGGGGAGGTTCCCAGAGGCGCCAGACTCCAAGGACATGCACCAGTGGCTGGGGTCCTGGCCCACTGAGTGTGTGACACTGAAGTCCACCATGAGTTTTCTGAAGTGGCCGGGCTGCTCCCTCCCAGCCAAGGCCACGCCTCATGGTGATACTGGACAAAAGGCCAAGAATGCTTTGGGTGTCACCCAGAACGCAGGAACATGCTTTCTCTTTGTCTCTTTTCTTTGGCGCTTCCAGCACCGGAGCTGTTTGTGCCTCTTGCTGTCTGGGCTGGAGATCACCCAGGTCAGAGTGTCAGGTCACGCAAGGTCTCCCAGACTTGGGGGCAGAGCAAAGTGGGACGCCACCACCCCATCTGTGTATCCAAGCTCTCCCCTGTGCCTGGATGGGGGCACTCACAAAACTATGGGGGCCAAGTCAAAGCATACAGACACCCCATCGAGCTTCCACTGCGGAGGCCGGGACACAGCCACCCCTGCGCCCCAAAACCTCCCGCTAACGCCCGAGCAGCTGCTTCACCTCCCGCTGCCAAGAACAATAGTCCAGAGGGCCTCGTTGGAAAAGGTCCCTCTCTCCCCAAAGTGAGAAGAAAATTCCTCCGCTGTGTCTTGGCACTCCCGGACCAGGCCTGGCCACATCCCAGAGACCAGATCCGGGACACAGCTGCTGCCTGGGGGGTCCTGAAGCTCCCTGTGATCCCCTGGTTCCCACCCTGGGAGAATGTGTGGGCTACAGGGCCCGGATGTGGCTTTTGAAGATTCTGCTTGTCTGCCAGCATGGCGGAGTTGAAGAGGGTTTTATTCTTTTTCTGTTGGGGGGAGTATTGGAACACGCCCAGCAGTGCTCGGGCTGAGCACTCAGGGGCTCGCTTGGGAACCCTATGGGGTGATGGGGACTGGACCTGGTTGTTTGCAAGCAAAGCAAGCGTTTCCTAGGGCTCTTTCTCTCTGGCCATGAAAAATGTTATTGTTTGTTTTGGGTTTGGGGGCCACACCTGATGGTATTCAGGACTGACTCCTGGCTCTGTGCCCAGGGACCACTCCTGGAGTGGGGACATATGGGGGGACACAGATGGACCCAGACAGGCCACATGAAAGGCGAATGCCCTGCCCTCTGTGTTACTGCTCCAGCCTCCTACATGGAGAGTTTTTATGAAAAATGGCCATTTGGAAGATTCCAGGCTCTGGTTTTGTAGCCTATAGAGCCTCCCTCTTTCCCGAAACAGCCCTTCCAGCTGAACCCCCCTATGTTGGGCAAGCTCCAAGTGTCATTTACTCCCATCCTGGGGACTCTGACCTTGCCGAGGGTCCCTATGGCTGCCTGTTGACTCAGGTCCTCCTGAGATGAGGTGATAAGCTCACACTCCGCAATGACTAATGAAGGCAAAGAAGGGACAGGGGCTCATCACGCCCAAACTCTCTAATCTGGGTCCCCAAGGACACTCTCACACGCCAATGGCCTGTACTAACTTCAGGGCACTTGATACCCTGTAAGTCCCTTTAAGATATCCTTTAAGTGGAGGCTCAAAGACCAGAGCAATTGCACAGTGGGGAGGGCACTTGCCTTGCCAGTGGCCGATCTGGGTTTGATCCCCAGCACCCTATAGGGTCCCCAAGAACCGCCAGGAGTAATTCCTGAATGCAAAGCCAGAAGTAAACCATAAATATCGCCGAGTGTGCCACAACCCCAAAATTTCTTGCCTTCGAGCCCATGGATCTTGGGGTGACGGCTGTGGCTTTGTTTTAGGTCATCACTCCCTCACCAGTCATGCCCATGCGTGGCTCCTTGGACCTACCTAATCTGTGAGACCCCGTCCCATAGCCTAGTCCCACCCCCTCAGCCCCGCCCAACCCTAGTCCCATTCATCAGGCCCCGCCTCAGTGTCCTAGCACCACCCACACACTGGCCTGCACTCTCCCTGGTCCCAGCTCCACTCCACTGATCTACCACTTCCCAGGGCCGCCCCAGGTCTAGTCCCACCCACTCAGGCCACACCCATAAATTAGTCCAGCCCACACAGGCCCCGCCCCCATGCCCCAGCTCGCTCTGTCCCTACTTTTTTTTTTTGCTTTTTGGGTCACACACAGCAATGCTCAGGGGTTACTCCTGGTTCAGCACTCTGGAATTACTCCTGGCAGTGCTCAGGGATGCAGGGATAGAACCCGGTAGGCCACATGCAAGGTAAATGCCCTCCCCGCGCTGTGCTATTGCTTCGGTCCTCTCCCCTACCATTTCCCAGGCGAGGGCCCCATGCCCTGGTCCTCCCCAGGGCGGGGAGAAGTGTCTGTTCAGCTCTTTTGTCCACGGATGGGGGACTGGGCCACTTGTTTTGTAGTGGGGAACTGGGTGAGTCACACATTTATTCTGTTGGGACATTTTAACCCAAGCCCCGTGCCAGAACTGCGCCCGATGCTGGGAATTCTGCAGCCAGCAAAAAAAACAAAAGCGGGGCCCGGGAGATGACTCAAAGCACGGGCGGGCGGACCTGATCCGCATGTGGGAGGGGCAGACCCACTCACAGCAGGCCCCGCCCCCGCAGCCCCGCCCCTAGCCTCACTGGCCAAGCCACCCCTCAGGCTTGGCCAAATAAACTTTGGAGTCCGCTGTCCTGGGCGCCTGTCTTCCCACTGCCCCAGACCCGGACCCAATCTGTCACTAACACATTCCCTGGGCCTTTGTAGGGGTCTGGGAAAGCGGACGCCCCAGGACTGAGCCTGCGTGTCAAATGTTTGGGGAGCACTGAAGAATCCAAGTGGGAAATCCCCAGCCACGTTGTAGATGAGAGAGAGGGTGAGGGAGGTAGGAGAGAGAGAGAGAGAGAGAGAGAGAGAGAGAGAGAGAGGAGAGAGGAGAGAGGAGAGAGAGAGACAGAGACAGAGACAGAGACAGAGAGACACAGGGAGAGAGAGACTGGAGACTCCCGCTGTCCCACCTGCTTCCTGACCTTTCCTGGCTCCCAGCACTTCAGAGCAGGCAGGTGCGCGACTGCTCAGTATTAATTTTCTAGAGAAACAGGTCAGGGAAAATTGGGAATTTTTACAGCCAACACCCCAGGCTGCCTCAAGTGTCTGCTCCCTGCTGAGAACTTGAAGAATTGGGGCATGTAGCCGCCAGCCCCGGGGCCAGCACAGCCTGCTTCTGGGGCACAGCTGGCCTCCTCCAATGCCCCCCAAGAAAGAAGCCCTGCCCCCACCTGGCACCAGTTTTCTTGGGGGAGGGTGGGGTACACTGCCAGCAGAGGTGGGGGGGCATCATGAAATGCCAGGGCTGGAATCGGAAGCTCCTGCATGCAGAGACTGGTCTGAGCCCCTGGAGACATCCCCCATTCTCCCTTAAGTAGGGGGAACTTGGGGGACTCCCACTAGTCTTGGATGTCTGTGGGAGTCCAAATGCGCTATCTGGGTTACCCAATGCAACCGAGATGTGTTCCAGCCCTTGGCGTGAGCTTCCGGATCCATCCGATTCTCCTGCTGGCCAAGAGTGCCCCCTCACACCCCCCCAACTCTCAACCCCTCTCAAGCAGCTTCGCCTCCTCTGTGCAGAGCCAGACCAGGCCCCAGGATCGCCGCCTCTCTGCCCATTTCCTTTCTGCTCAGCAAAGCCAGGGTTCAGCTTATTTATTTTGCCTATTGATCAAAGCCACTGAGCTCACTCACCCTGCTCCGAAGCTGAGCCCGGCCCAGCTGGCTTTGAGGGGAACCATGAAGCGTGAGCAGAGGTCAACATGGGGCTCTGCTGGGGTTCTGGGGTCTCCCAGACACACTCCACACCCCACACTACTCCAGCCAGAAGCCAGAGGCCCAACACAGGGGCCAGAGAGACCCCGACCCTCACGCCACCCCCGTGCCCAGTCACAGCCATGTCCCAAAGCCGCTCCCAGAAAAATCACAGCTGCCACCACTGAGTCTCAGAGTCGCCCGAGAAAAGGCCCCACACACAGCTCCATGGCACTGGGGAAAGCCGGGGCCAGAGACAAGGACTAAAACCAACATCAGGTTCATACATACGCCTCAACACAGACACAGACATACACACATACAGATATGTACACAGACACACGCATACACATGCACCCAGACACACATGCAGGTATACATGAATACAGACATATGCACCGAGGCATGCAACACAGATACCTTAACATGCAAGTACACACTTAGACACACAATCACATACATGCATGTACATATGTACACACAGGCATACAGCACACCCGGGTTTGATTACCAACATCCATAGTTTCCCTGAGCCCTTCCAAGAGTGATCCCTGAGTTCAGAGGCAGGGAGCAAGCCCTGAGCACTGCCAGGTGTGTTTCCCAAACCCAAAACAAACAAGACAGCCCCCACTGCTTCTGATACTCACCAGCAGAAGGGGGATTCCCTCCCTCTAGGACCACTCTTGAGACCCCAAATTCCCCCAATTCTACCAACATTTCCTCCCTGTGACATATGTTCAACAGGGGGCTGACAGAGGCAGCAGCTCCCACACTTGCCCTTACCTATGTCCAGGCTCGGTGGGCCCCCTGGAGGTGGTGACCGGGGGTGGGTGGCCGGCGGTGGACCACATGCAGGCGGCCCTGCGTGGCTTCCATGTCGGCCTCTCCCTTGGCCACAGGCTCGATGAAGAATTCCTCCTCATCCACCCGGATCAGACCCGCCTGTAGAGGTGAAAAGAGATGGTTCAGAGCCCCCACAGCCGGCAAACTGGCAGGACCCTCACAGGCTAACTAAAAAAGAAAACCAGAGAAACGGGGTCCTACCCAGGCCAGCCCGAGAACTCCAAGTCTGAGACAAATGTAGAAATGTCCAGCCAATGGGCCGGGGCGATAGCCCAGCGGGTGGGGCGTTTGCCTTGCAGCGGCCGGCCCATGCCGCCCGGTTCAATCCCTGGCATCCCATATGGTCCCCGAGCACCGCCAGGAGTTATTCCTGAGTGTAGAGCCAGGAGTAACCCCTGAGCATTGCTGGGTGTGACCCAAAAAAGCTAAAGAAAAAAAATGTCCAGTCAAGGGCAGAATCTGTCACAGACATGGTGCTTTGTGGGGTGGCTTTTCCCAGGATTTCACACATTTTGGAAATCAAATGCTCCAGCCAATGAGCCCTCTCCTTCCTTCCTTCCTTCCTTCCTTCCTTCCTTCCTTCCTTCCTTCCTTCCTTCCTTCCTTCCCTCCCTCCTTCCTTCCTTCCTTCCTTCCTTCCTTCCTTCCTTCCTTCCTTCCTTCCTTCCTTCCCTCCTTCCTTCCTTCCCTCCCTCCTTCCTTCCTTCCTTCCTTCCTACCTTCCTACCTTCCTTCCTTCCCTCCTTCCTTCCTTTCTTCCTTCCTTCCTTCTCCCCCACAGGGGACCCCAAATAGTCAGAACAATTTCGACAGAGAACAAAGCTGGAGACTTCACATTTCTTGATTTCAAAGCATATTACAGAGGTGCCACAGTGATAGCACAGCAGGTAAGGCGTTTGCCTTGCACAGGGTTCAATCCCCTGCATCCCATAAGGTTCCCGGAGCACTGCCAGAAGTAATTTCTGAGTGCAGAGCCAGGAATGACCCCTGAGCATTCCCAGTGTGACCCAAAAAGAAATAAAGCATACTACAGAGAGATAGCAACCCAAACAGTATGGCACAGTTTCTGTGGAAACAGACCAAAGATGCAATATCAAGAGCCCAGAATATTTAACGTGGAAAAGAGGATCCCATTCAAAAATGGTTTGGGGACCAGAACAAGAGGACAGTGGGGAGGGCACTTGCCTTGCATGCAGGTGACCCAGGTTTAATCCTTGGTACCCCTTAGGGTCCCCTGAGCCCCACCAGGAGTGACTCCTGAGTGCAGAGTCAGAACTGAGCACAGAGGGTGTGTCCCCAAAACCAAAATTTTAAAATGGTGTTGGGAAAATAGAATATCCACAGCAGGAAAACAAGCTTGGCCCACATCTAACACTGCTTCCAAACATGAACTTGGAATGGGCCAAAGACCTCAGCACTGGAAG
The DNA here is from genome assembly GCA_021461705.1 of Cryptotis parvus. Lineage (NCBI taxonomy): Eukaryota > Metazoa > Chordata > Mammalia > Eulipotyphla > Soricidae > Cryptotis > Cryptotis parvus. Next base: position 67,626 of record JAJIBD010008494.1, on the reverse strand, counting down.
GCCTAAACCCTCAAACTCCTGGAAGAAAACAAAGTGAAAGTTCCTTGACATAGATTTTGGCAAAGATTTTTGGACCTGACAACAGAAACACAGCAACCAAAGTCAAAAATAAAAACAAAAAAATTTAAAAAAACCCACTAAACTAGTGAGGTGACATCCAGTGAAAAGCGTCTCACTGAGAAAGGCGAAAAGAGCCTCCACCCAGCAACAAAGGCTGATTAGTTAGTTAATACATCCAAAATAAGGGACTCGGGCTGGAGCTATAGTACAGCGGGGAGGGCATTTGCCTTGCAAGCAGTCAACCTGGGTTTAATCCCGGCATCCCATATGGTCCCCAGAGGCCCTGCCAGGAGTAATTCCTGAGTGCAGGGCCAGAAGTAATCCCTGAGCATCACCAGGTGTGACAAGGGAGGGAGGGAGGGAGGGAGGGAGGGAGGGGAGGGGGAAGGAAGGAAGGAAGGAAGGAAGGAAGGAAGGAAGAAGGAAGGAAGAAGGAAAAGGAAGGAAGGAAGGAAGGAAGGAAGGAAGAAAGGAAGGAAGAAAGAAGGAAGGAAGGGAAAAGCAGGGCGTGCCCCCATTCCTCAGTATGCATCTGAGTGTTCCCCCACCTCTGCCGGCTCTACTCAAAAGAAGCAAAGTCCCTCCCCACACACACACTTCAGGGTCCCGCTGCTGTACTATATTATACCCACTCTCTCCTCCAACACATCGAGGGAGCTTCATCATTACTGGTTCCAAGCGTGGACAGCATGGAAGCTTCTTTTTTTTTTCCCTTTTTGGGCCACACCTGACAATGCTCAGGGGCTACAGCTACTCCTGGCTCTGCGCTCAGGAATCACTCATAACTCCTGATGGTGCTTGGGGGGACCATATGGACTGCTGAGGATCAAACCCAGTCAGCTGTGTGTAAGGCAAACGCCTCCCTGCTGTACTATAGCTCTGGCCCTGAGGTCTTTATTTTGGATGTATTAACTAATAACCTTTGTCGCTGAGAGGAAGTTTAATTTTTTTGTGGTGAAAAATTTTTTTCGCTACAGTATTGTTAGCATGAATGTTTCTTGCCTGGACACATGACAGACCCACATTTGATAGAATCCACCAAGCTCTAGCACTGTGTAGAGTCCTCCGAGCTTTGTTGAGGGCAATCCCTGAGCACAGAGCCAGGGAGTGAGCCCTGAGCACAGCCAGGGAATGAGCCCTGAGCACAGCCAGAAGTGAGCCCTGAGCACAGCCAGGCGTCAGTCCTAAGCACAGCCAGGAGTCAGTCCTAAGCACAGCCAGGAGTCAGTCCTAAGCACAGCCAGGAGTCAGTCCTAAGCACAGCCAGGAGTCAGTCCTAAGCACAGCCAGGAGTCAGTCCTAAGCACAGCCAGGAGTCAGTCCTAAGCACAGCCAGGAGTCAGTCCTAAGCACAGCCAGGAGTCAGTCCTAAGCACAGCCAGGAGTCAGTCCTAAGCACAGCCAGGAGTCAGTCCTAAGCACAGCCAGGAGTCAGTCCTAAGCACAGCCAGGAGTCAGTCCTAAGCACAGCCAGGAGTCAGTCCTAAGCACAGCCAGGAGTCAGTCCTAAGCACAGCCAGGGAGACAGTCCTAAGCACAGCCAGGAGTCAGTCCTAAGCACAGCCAGGAGATAGTCCTAAGCACAGCCAGGAGTCAGTCCTAAACACAGCCAGTTGTGGTGCAACACGCCCCCAAAAAATCCTTGGGTTTCTGAGAACTTGACAAGGCGATGGGACCCAGGACTCCCCATAAAAGTAAACTGTCTCCATCTTTTCTACTTTTTAGGGAGTATAATTAATCATGTTTGTGCGAATCATGCACCCCAAACTCAAAGACACCTCCTCAGCCCGCCCCTTCTCGGTGCAGACCCCTTTTTACTGAAATAGGGGATATCCCAGGCCTGCAGGGGGACAGCTCCAGGCTGGACCATGCCCCCTTTGGGGGAACAGCACCCCAGCTGGTGGATGTTGAGGCTTTGAGCAGAGCCTCCCTATACCCCAGAATTTCCTGAGGCCCCCAGACTGAGCCTACACAGCTACTAGAATTCAGGATACAACTTAATAAAACATGGGGGCCGGAGTGATATGATAGTACAGCAGGGAGGGCATTTGCCTTGCACACAACTGACCCAGGTTTGATTCCCGGCTTCCTTATGGTCCCCGTGAACACCTCCAGGAGTAATTCCTGAGTGCAGAGCCAGAAGAAACCCCTGAGCACTGCCGGGTGTGACCCAAAAAAAGCAAAAAAAGAAAACATGGCATTCCATTTCCAAATGATACATACCGTATCTACCACAAGTTCCAGGGGGCAAGGGGCTATCTGGAATTGCCTGTCACCACGGGACCTCCTGCGGGCAGGCCTGGGCGTGGGGCGGGGTAGGAAACAGATGCAAAAACACCAAAAGGGAATCTGTGTCTAACCATTCTAGCTCTGTGATGTCCTGGGCCTCAGTTTCCCCAGAGGAAACCACCAGAGGCAGGGGTGAGGGGAGCGTAGGCCCAGAAGACCCCCTGAAGGCACGGAGCTGAGACTCAGCTTGAGCATCATGGCCAAGCACCATCTGGGGAATGGCCAGACTGACCGCTGAGCCCAGCCCCAGACGACCCAGTCTGCCCCAGGCCCGGCCCCCACACTTCCCAGGTACTGTGACCTCATCCACCCAGGCCGTCAGCTTTTCCCTGGCTGGCACCACCCTGAGGTGCAAAGCTGCATCTCCCTCCTGAATGTGTGTGTGGTTACAGGGCAGGTGGCCTCGCCTCTGCAGGGCGGGCGGGCACCCAAACAAGGGACCCAGCAGACTCGCACATTCCTCTCCAAGTGCTAATCTTTGCAGGGGTGTGCAGATGGGCCCTTGTCTTGCCCCCCCAGTCTGCTTCATTAACTCCTTCACACCAAGGGCTCCTTGAGACACTGGTGGCAAGCTCAAGAAACGAGGTCATTCGGGGAGTTGTACCATGGCTCCTTCTAGAGGCACGCTTGTGCTTCTAGAACATTCTCAAATGATAATTTAAAAGCACTTGTCCTAGCCCTGCCCAGGAAAGTCAGAAGTCCCAGCTGAGTTCTGAGAGCTCTGGCCACGAGAGCCCCATCCACAGTATGGGGGGTGAGGGGGCTCCCGCTGCCCCATACCCCAGATTTCAAGATGAGATGGGGCTGGCTTCTAGAGTCAGCTGGAAATAGCCCCAGAAACCATCTGGGTTCAGATGCAGGCTTCCTAGGTGGCCAAGGCGGCAAGAGGGTGCCACGCCACAGGGTGGGCAAGGGAAGGGAGACAGTGTCCCCTTGCTGGAATCAGCACCACGATTCCTTACTGGGGAGGGGTCAGTACACAGCCTGAGTTGGGGAGGGTATCAGAAGACGTCTCAAAAGGAGATGAAGGGGCCGAAAGAAGAAAACATGGTGCCCACAGCATTGCTGTTCTGTTTTTATTCGCAATGTTTTGGCTTGGGGCTGCCCTTTGTTGTATTAGGGGAATCACCCCTGCCTCTTGTGGTGCCAGGGGTCAGTTACATGCCAGACAAGTGCCCCAGAACCTCTGAAGTCTCTCTAGCCCCCAGCGTTATTCTAAAGACAGGAAGTGAAGTCAAGACCCCATCAGTGGGTGAGTGGCTGAAGATGCTTGAATGAATGGAAGGGAATGGAGCGGAAATAGATGGACTAGAACAGAATAGAAATGAATGTATAGAATGAAACAGGGTGGAATGAAACTAAATGGGATGGGAATAAATGGAGCAAAGAAGAATAGAATAGAATGAGATGATGTGGAAGGGTAATTCACAGAATGAATGAATGGGATGGCACAGGATGGGAGTGAGTGGAATGGAAACAAAGGAATAGAAGGATATGAAAGGAATGGAATGAAAGAGAACAAATTAGGTGAAATAGAATTGAATGGGATGGGATGGAAAGGAATGGAATGGAAACATACAGAATGGATGAAACAGAATAAAAATGACTGGAATAAAGTGGAAGGAATGGAATGGAATGAATGGGAATGGAGTGAATGGGAATGGATTGGATGGGAATGGAAATGAATGGAATGGAATAAATGGAAATGGAACAGAATGAAATGGGATGGAATGGAGAGAATGGATTGGTACGGAATGAAATGGAAGTGAACTGAATGGAATAGAAATGAATGGAATGGGATGAATGTGGGGAAATGCATTGACAGAGAATAGAATGGAATGGAGGAATAGAATGGAGAAGAATGGATAATAGGATGCGGACTGATGAAGAGGAATGAATGGGATGAAATGAAATGGGGTGGGATGAAAAAAACCAGAATGGAATAAACTTAAGCAAATGGAACGGAGAGAAATGGAACAGGATGGAATGAAAACACACAGAATGGAGAATGGGATGAATGGGATGAAACCAACGAGGTGGAACAGAACGAAAAGTTTGAAAGGAATGGAATGAACAGCATGGAAAGGCACAGAGGAACGACGAGGAACGGGAATGAACAAACGTGTGCCATTCCCAGCCGCGTGGATGGGCTGTGACAGGGCTCTGCGGAGTGAGCGGAGGAGAGGCGGAGGAAGACGCCCGTCACTGCTGCTGACCTGGCACCTACAGAAACAAAGCAACAAACAGGACCAGAACAAGCTTGGAGGCTGACCCCAAAGGGCAGCTCCAGGGAGAAGGACCAGTGGGACAGTGTGTGCATGTGTGTGTGCGTGTATGCATGTGGGGTAACCAGGCCCTCGCTAGGAGGGGAGGGCGGTGTACTCAACCGAATGCCTCCCCAGAACGAGATCCAGCCGCTCCCCTTTTGCACCAGCAACTCCCAGAGTCCAATCCTCCCCTTGCTTACCGCAGCCTGCTGTCAACGGTCTCCCTGTGAGCAGCTTCTGTCCCGTACTCAAGGCAAAGGAAAACACCCCAGGGAAGTTAGAGGTCAAAAGACTTGGGGGTGGGGGGACTTTCCTTGTGTACTAGGTCCCCAGGAGCTCCCAGAAGGAGGGGTGGACTTTCCTTATGTACTTGGTCCCCAGGAGCTCCCAGAAGGGGGTGGACTTTCCTTGTGTACTTGTACAGGAGCTCCCAGAAGGGGGTAGACTTTCCTTGTGTACTTGGTCCCCAGGAGCTCCCAGAAGGGGGTCTTGCTCCTTGGGTTCCACCCCCTGAAGGTCCTCCTACTCAGCCTTTTACACCATTCCCTTGGGGTGCAGGGTCCTAGCAGACCCCACGGTGGGAGGAGTCTCTTGGCAGGTGGGAGGAGTCTCTGGTCGGCTGGGAGAAGACACAATAGTGTTTCCTCTCTCAGCAGGGCCGTACCTGGGTCCCTTTGCCTGAGTCCCAGCTGGGCCTTCCATACACGTCAGGGTAAGAATTGGGCAGAGAGACCCACACAGTTCTTCTGGAACATTCTGAGCTTAGCTACTAAGCACAAAAGAAAAAGTAGGGGGGAGATAGCAAGGTTAAGGCACAGCGGAGCCATGCCCTAGAGGTCTCCAAAAATGGAAATTTTGGCTTGGGGCTTTCATTTGGGGGCACAGCAGCAGTGCTCAGGGCCAACGCCTGACTCTGTGCTCAGGGTTGATTCTTGGCTCTGGGCTTAGGGGTCACCCAGACTGTGCTTAGGGATCATTCCTGGCTCTGTGCTAAGATTACTCCTGGCTACATGCTCAGGCATCAGATCTTACGGCACTCAGGGGACCCTATACGGTGCTGGGGTTAAAGCCAGGCCAGCTGCACACCAGGCAAGCACTTTCAGCGCTTGCACTGTCTCCGGCCCACTAAGGAATCTTGTATGGATGCGCTCCTCCGGCATCCTCGCACGTTTCTTCCTTTTGTGGGCCAGAGACAGTGCAGCGCTGAAGCTGCACCACTAAGCTTTCCTTTGCTGGGGCTTGGAGCACGGTCTTGGGCTGGAGGTTTGATCCTCAGAATGACCAAACGAATTTCCAAAGGCCAGTGCTGGGGAGAAGGGTGAACTCACACCCCTGGCCTCAGGAAGAGGCCATCCCACGAGAGAGAAGGACCCTCAGACCCACATACCACAACCCTTCTACTTTTAATTTTTGTTATTTTATTTGGCAGTCACTGCTCAGGGGACTCCCGGCACCCGTATGGTCCCTAGGGCATCGCCAGGAGTGATTCCTGAGTGCTGAGCCGAGGAGGAAGCCCCTGAGCACCACCAGGTGTGGCCCCAAATCGAAAGTAAATAAATAAAACCAGATAAGGAAAGAAAACTAATAGCTAGAAGTGTGTGGACAAAATCAAACTAAAGCAAGTGGGGGGAGATTTTTTTTCTTTTTTCCCCAAAATTTTATTACACCATTTTAGACATACAATTGAAAGATGCTCATGCAGAGTTCTGGTTCCACAGCGTTCCAACACCCATCCCTCCACCCAAACCCATCTCCCATCACCAATCTCCCCACCTCCCTCCCCCCCCCACACCTCAACTACTTGGCGGGTTCTGTATTTCTTCTCTCTCCTCTCCATCTCTCCTCCCACCAAACTTTCCCTGCACATCGTGGAATGCAGTGGATTAAAGGACATTACTGTTTCCACTATTTTAATGGACCATGGCTGCAGGCGGCCGTGCAACCTAGGCTCAAACTGGTTTTGCTCTGTTAATCTGGTCGTGAGGTAGTATCCCAGCATCCGAACAGCGAAGGAGGTGGCTAGTGTGGTGGGCGAGTCTCATCCGGCTGCTTCCGGGACCCCCGGAGGTGATGGGCCCACTCCCAAAACCCATCTGTCCTCCCGGAGCCCCATGGTCAGCTTAGGGGGAGGGGGAGAAACGGAGTTCCAGCTTCCCCAGGCGCGACCAAGGCCCACATGCTATGGCTGATCACCCCAGGGTAGCTCCTGGCGGGGCCACCAGACTCAACAAAATGGAGGGGGAATGGCCGACCCCTGAGAGGGGGAGATTTTTTTTAAAAAATCAATAAACTGAAAAACAGGAAAGTAACAAAAGGAAATTAGAAAATCAAGGGCTGGCTCTTCACAAAGATAAGGTTGATATCCTGGAGCCAAAGGGTGTGCGTGTGTGCGTGCGGCGTGTGTGTGTGCGTGCGTGCGTGTGTGTGTGTGTGTGTGTGTGTGTGTGTGTGTGTGTGTGTGTGTGTGTTGGGCAGTGTTCAGCGCTCAGGGGCTCTTCTTGCTCTTTGCTCAGGCGCCCCTCCCACCCGGTGCTCATGGTCTATTCCTAGCTCTGTGCTCAGAAGCGACCCCTGGTGGTGCTCCGGAGCTGGTTCTGGTTCTGTGCTCAGACATTTCACTCCTGTCAGTATTCAGGAGTCCCGACTTGGTGCAAAGGATCAAATCCAGGTCAGCCACCCACAAGACAAGCGTTTTCCTGTTTTTCTATCTCTCCAGCTCTTTGTCAGGGTTTTTATTTTATTGTATTTATTTATTTTTAATTTGAATCTCAACAAAACTATGTTCATGAAAAATGAACTAGTTCCAGAGGCCCCATTTACTCTCAAGGGAACAAACATCTCTGAATGTAGCAGTTATGTGTACCTAGGTCAAGAAGTCAACATGATGGACGACCTAAAACCTGAGCTGCGCAGGAGGAAGAGAGCAGCATGGAATGCCTTCAAAGGCATCGAAGAAATAGCTAAAAGGACAAAGAACCTCTGACTCCGGGCACATCTCTTTGACTCCACCGTTCTCCCTGCATTAACATACGCCTCAGAGACCTGGACCCTATGAAAGCAGGATGAGAATGCTATTCGGGTCTCCCAGAGAGGAATCGAAAGAGCTATGCTTGGAATATCACGCCTCACTCAAGTGAGAGAAGGAATCTGGAGTTCCGACCTCTATTGACCTACCAGAGTCAGAGACGCTGTCTCGTTTGCCAAGGCATCGAAAATCAGATGGGCTGGACATGTAATGCGATTTGGAGATGATCACTGGACCCCCCATTACCAACTGGATCCCATGGGACATCAAAAGATCACGTGGCCACCCACCTACAAGATGGTCAGACTTCTTCATCAAGACCCTGAACGAATGGTTTGAGGCTCTTCGTATTCCTGAAGCAACCAAATGCCATTGGGCTACATTGGCACATGATAGGGTCAAATGGAAATGTTACCGGCGCCTACTCCAGCAGATAGATGAATAACGGGATGTCAAGTGGTCAAGTGATTTTATTTATTTATTATTTATTATTTATTCATTTAGCTTTTTGGGTCACACCCGGTGACACTCAGGGGTTACTCCTGGCTCTTTACTCAGGAATTACTTCTGGCAGTGCTTGGGGGACCATATGGGATGCCGGGATCGAACCCAGGTTGGCTGCGTGCAAGGCAAACGCCCGTCCCCGCTGTGCTATCGCTCCGACCCTTTTGTTAGGTGGTTTTTTTTTTTTTTTTTTTTTGCTTTTTTTTGGGTCACACCTAGCAAAGCTCAGGGGTTACTGCTGGCTCTGCACTCAGGAATTACTCCTGGCGGTGCTCGGGAACCATATGGGATGCCGGGGATCGAATCTGGGTCGGCTGCGTGCAAGGCAAATGCCCTACCCGCTGGACTTCGCTCCGGGCCCCTTTGTTAGACTTTTTTTTTTGCTTTTTTGGGTCACACCCAGCAATGCTCAGGTGTTTCTCCTGGTTCTGCACTCAGGAATTACTCCTGGGGGTGCCTCAGGGGACCATGTGGGATGCTGGGGATTGAACCCGGGCCGGCATGGGCCGCCAAGTGCAAGGCAAAGCGCCTACCCGCTGGGCCATCGCTCCGGCTCGCTTTGTTAGACTTTTTATAGGAAGAAGGAAATTGCATCAACGACAGTAGGTATTTTCTTAAGGAACAACTGCACATAGAGAAAGAGCTTAGAAGGGAAGCTTTGGCCAGATGCCCTCAGAGAACCTGAGAGTCACGTGGACTCTCAGGACGTGGACAGTCCACCTCCTCTCCTGGACTGTCAGGCTGCTGCAGTTTGCCAAGGAGAAAATGGGGTTAGAATAAAATAAAGAGAATGAAAGTCAATGAACTCCGCTGAAATGAGCCTGCCTGCCTGCCTGCCTGCCCCTGCCTGCCTGCCTGCCCTGCCTGCCCCTGCCTGCCTGCCTGCCCGCCCTGCCTGCCCCGCCTGCCCTGCCTGCCTGCCTGCCTGCCTGCCCTGCCTGCCTGCCTGCCCCTGCCTCGCCCGCCCTGCCTGCCTGCCTGCCTGCCTCGCCTGCCTGCCCCCCTGCCTGCCTGCCTGCCTGCCTGCCTGCCCTGCCCGCCCGCCTGCCTCGCCTCGCCCCGCCCGCCTGCCTGCCCGCCTGCCTGCCTGCCTGCCTGCCCCCCTGCCTGCCTGCCTGCCTGCCCGCCTGCCTGCCTGCCTGCCTGCCTGCCCGCCTGCCTGCCTGCCTGCCTGCCTGCCTGCCTGCCTGCCTACCACACCTGGCAATACTCAGGAGTTACTCCTGGTTCTGTGATCAGGAATTACTCTTGGCAGCTCAGGAACCATATGGGATGCCAGGGATCAAACCTGGACCAGCCGCATGCAAGGCAAATGCCCTACCCACTGTACTATTTTTTTCAGAGAGATTTTTTTCAAAGAAGTTCCTGACTGGAAATGTAGAAGGCTGGGGGCAGCAGGGTAACAGCGTGTGAGGACGCCGTCAGCTGTCTCATCATGGGTGCTTGGCAGCTCAGACAGGCCACCGAGACCTGTAGGGTTCCTCAGGGAGCTGCTGTCTGCGGGTGAAAACAGCTGTGCATGCAGACGTATACTCCAGCATGACTCCATACACACACTGTCAGCACACACGTGCACACACCCAAACCACTCACCTCCATGCAATCCTCACACCAATGCACACATTACTCAGCTCCATGTAATCTGTGGACACGCCCGGACATATGCATACTCACGACTCCTCTCACACACACCAACACACACACTTCCATGCACACACATCATTATCACACCTGTGGACACCTACACAACCACAACATGTACACATGCATATACACGCGAGCACTCAACTACACCACACACATCACACCTATATGCTAACACTTTTCTCATTCACATGCTCCTGTATGCAGACTGCTCACACACACATGCACAACCTGCACACACTACTCAGACACACACATGCACACACAACCTGCACACCCCACTCACATACACAATCACACCTGCACACCCCACCCACGCATACACTTTAAACGCACGCATGCCCAGCTCACCACTAATGGAGGTTCAGGGCGCAGGGCAGGGAAGGTCCCCAGGACAAAATCCCGCAATGCCCTCCCCCGAGTCTCGGGGTGCAGGATGGACAGAGACACCTGAAAGATCCCCAACGTACAGGCGGGAGGGCCAGGTACCCCCGGTTCCCTCTCAGCCTCGCCCCATACTCCCCGAGAGCCCAGGACTTTGTGCCAAGCCACCCAACTCCACCTGAGAGCCTCTGCTGGGACGAGAGTTCTGGAAGCCCAGCAGAATGGCCACAGGACCTCTTGGGAGGGGAGGTACTGTATTTTGGGGACACCTCAACACAATTCACACATTAATAGCAGGGGAACAGGCTGAGGAAGCCCCCAATACCCAGCCACAACTCCAGAAACTTCCCTAGTGAGCCAGCATGCAGCCGACAGTGAGAGCCCACCTGAGACAGCCCACAGGGGTGCAGGCCGAGGCACCCCAGAATCCAGCCAGCAAGCACGATGCAAGGCTGCCCCCTTTACACACTGCCCCCATCATTTGGCCCAACCTGGGTTCTCTAACCTCCCATGAGCCTCCTGGCTGAGTCAGAACCCCAATACCTGGCCACATCAGCGGGCCCAGCTCTGGGGGTGGCAGCTGTAAGTGATCTAAGGTACTCTCACGAGAGTTTGAGAGCTTGGTCCAGAGAGACAGGACAGTGGGGAGGATGTGTGCCTTGCATGCAGGTAGCCTGGATTCAATCCTGGGCATCCCATAGGGTCCCCTGAACCCCACCAGCAGTGATTCCTGGTGCAGAGCCAAGAGTAGCCCTGAGCTCTGCCAGTGTAGCCCAAACCCCTTCCTACTCATTTCTTTTTTTTCAAATTTTATTACACCACTTTTAGACATACAATTTCAAGATGCTCATGTAGAGCTATGGTTCTACAGTGTTCCACACCCATCCCTCCACCCGAACCCATCTCCCATCACCAATGTCCCCACCTCCCCCCCCCTCCCACACCTCAACTACTTGGCAGGTTCTGTATATCTTTTCTCTCCTCTCTATCTCCCCCCCCGCCTAACTTTCCTACACATCCTAGAATGCAGTACATTAAAGGACATAACTGTTTCCACTAGTTTGATGGACCGCGAGGCCCCAAGCGGCCATGCAACTTAGGGGCCTCATGGTCAGCGTCCGACAGCGAAAGTGGCGGCTAATGTGATGGGGGAGTCTCATCCGGCTGCTTCCGGGATCCCCAGAGGTGATGGGCCCACTCCCAAAACCCATCTGTCCTCCTGGGAGCCCCATGGTCAGCAGAGTTCTAGCTTCCTACTCATTTCTTTTTCCTTTTTTTTTTTTTTTGGTCACACCCGGTGATGCTCCGGGTTACTCCTGGCTCTGTACTCAGGAATTACTCCTGGTGGTGCTCAGGAGATCATATAAGATTCTGGGGATTGAACCGGGTCAGCCACATGCAAGGCAAACACCCTCCCCGCTATACGATCACTCTGGCCCTATCATTTTTATTTTTAATTTCTTTAAACTTTATTTATTTATTTAGCTCTTTGGGTCACACCTGGCAATACTCAGGGGTTACTCCTGACTCTGAACTCAGGAATAACTCCTGGCGGTGCTCGGGGACCATATGGGATGCCGGGATTGAACCCGGTTGGCTGAGAGTAAAGCAAATGTCCTACCCGCTGTGTTATCACTCCAGCCCCTCATTTTTATTTTTAAAGAGCTTCTGGAGACCTAGACTGGGACAGGACAGAAGCACAAAGGAGGGGAGAGGACACAGTCTCCATGAGCTGGGCCATTCCCGCTCACCCCCAGCACCAGCCAACGCTTGGCTATGCCACAACCAGACCCCAACATCTGACCGTGTCTAGATCACCTGGGTGGAGAGCCAGGGCCAGCAGGGACCCGCAGCCCACAGCCTCCAGCGCTGTCTACCATACACCTGTACCCCCTGTGTGCGCCAGCCACGCGACCGTCTAGAGTCCTTGACACACTTGGACTTTCTGCCTTCCCCAGGGCCTTGGCACCTGCGGCCTCTGACGTGTCCAGCCCTCTGTGCCCCATCTCTCCCCCAGGAACCTATTTCCAGACACACGTCCCCTAACCAGGTGCTCTCTGGCTCACTGTCCACGCCCCTGCCCACCACTGCCAGCCTCACAGAGGGTTTGCGTGGAGATGCCAGGTGCCCCACTTCTCTCTACCAAGCCACCTGGGCAGGCAAATGGGGTGGGCAGAGCTCAGCAGTGACAAGAAAAGTCTGGGAAATGCCAGTTGGGAAGGTGGCAGCATCGCCACCCCCCCAGCAAATGACCAGGTGGCCAGCACCAGACAGGCAGAGCGTAAGATAGATATCCCTATCTTACCATGATATGCTAGCTACCCCACAGACCGCAAGCTGTGCAAACTTTCCCCACCAATGTACTATCCTACAGATGCCCATGCAGTGCTAACTACCCCACAGACCCCCTGCAATGTGCTAACAACCCCCACAGACCCAACAATGAAATAACTATCCCACAGATCCTCTGGATCTGAAACTGTTCCTGCGATGTGCTAAGTTCCCTGTGAAGTGCTAACTACCCTCCCAGCCCCCATTGTACTCACTCTCCTTGCAGACAAGCACAATCCACGCAATCACACACTCATCTAAATACAATCACTGTCATCTCATGAGAGATTGTGCGGCTGACTCACAGGCACTCACAGCAGGTGGTTTCGGGACAGCAGCCAGTGTAAGCAAGTTGGGGGAACCCCTCCTTGCCTCAGTGTACTAACTACATGATTGTGAACCACCCCACAGACCCAGTGCAATGTGCTAACTACCCTACAGAATATCCACGATGTTCTAACTACCCCTATAGTCACTTGGACACACAGTCACCCATCCAGATACTACATTCCTTTGCACATGTGTATTAACACACATGCACATGCACATACATACAAACACACTTATCCAATCACTCATGAGCACACATGCATCCATGTCATGCAGACACATACACTCACACCCATATCCATGCCACACACTCACATATAAACACTCCACATCATCCATGTCCTCACATGTCCACAAACATATATACTCACACTCCCATTATGGTGCACACGTTACATGCAAACTGCCATTTCCATGCACATACATGTACATACTTACACACCCATATGCATACATTCATATACATACAAGTATACACCCATATCCACACATGATATTCATGCAATACAAATACACACTCTCAAACTCACACACATACATATACACACCCATATCCATGCACACATATACATTCACACCTATATTCACATACATGCAGATATATACACCCACACACATGTCCATTCATACACACATGCACACCCCACATCCATGCACACACAGCTGTACCCTCAGACAAATATACCCTCATATATATATGTACACTCACACACACCTCATCACTGTATCACTGTATCACTGTCTTCCCATTGTTCATCGATTTGCTCGAATAGGCACTAGTAACATCTCCATTAGTCCTATCACAAGCAAGTGCAACCCAAGGGCATCTACTTGCTACAGAGACAGGAGGAGCCCGAAACCATTCCTCAGGTTATGGAACTGAGGTCCATAATAGTTACTAGTCTTTGGCATAAAAAGTAAATAAAACATGGTAGCTTGCCAGGCTTTACCGTGTAGGTGGTATAGTCTCAGTAGAAGGCTCTCAACCCGAGCATTTACTGATGCAACTTAAAGGGGGAAGATCAGGTTTTCTCTTGGATGGAGCTCTGAGGAACTATGGAATCTGGATGTTGAGAATGACTAAATGCATGATGTGTGGTTTGCTCTGGCTTCTTGCCAGGCTTACTGGTATCAGTTAAAAGATATCTATAACTGTTTACTATGTATAAATGTGAAAGAAATTGGGAAGAACCTTATGCAAAATTCAGTATCCTATAAAAATATCGCGGCCAAGAGACTTGTGGGTCTGGCGTGGGTGGGTATCTCTCTTCCGGGGCAACTGGCACGGAGGCCGGAGGAAAGGGGCAGGGCCCAAAACTCCACTCCGAGTCCAGCCAGCATGGTCTCTCCCCGCTCATGAGAGCAAACCCTTGGAGCAATGTTGGACTCGGCCAGGGGATGGCCGAGCCCTTTACCGGGAGGTCAGCTCCATGGGTTGCTTCCACATGGGGCCGGAGCGATAGCCCAGTGGGTAGGGCATTTGCCTTGCACACGCCCAGCCTGTGCTGGCCCGGGTTTGATCCTCGGCATCCCATATGGTCCCCGAGCACGGCCAGGAGTAATTCCTGAGTGCAGAGCCAGGAGAAACCCCTGAGCATCGCCGGGTGTGACCCAAAAAAAAAACACACCTCATATCCACACATCTATACACACTCACACACTCACACCCCCTATCCACACACACCTACACCCTGACACACATACCCACATCCACGCATGCACTCAGAGCAGAGGAGGGGTCCCCACAGTCACCCCCAGCCTAGCAGTCAGAAGCTGCCGAGGGGGCACCGGTCACTCTTGTCTCCTCCCAGCCGATGCCCATCCTTGTGTCTCCTGTTTCTGGCAGTGGGTGCAACCTCGTCTCCCGGCCATCTGGGGCTCTCAGCAGGGCTGCCTCTGGCTGCCACGTCCTCGTCTCCCTGGAGCTGGGTGGGCGCCAAGGCTGAGCTAAGTGAGCGGGAGAAAGAGGGAGGGGTGCGGGGGATGAGGCTGCTCCCCGCCTACGTGGTCCCAGATACTCACTGCCTCTTCCCCTTCCTTGGCAAACCCAAGTAGTGTTGATCCAGCAACACCCCCTGCTGCGTGCTGACCCTCTGGATGCCCCCCACCAGGCTCCTGCCTCTGCAGCCCCTCCCACTGCACTCTGCACCCCGTTTGACAGACACAGAGTAACAGATGTGTGTCTGCCCGTAGACCAAAGTCACCCAGACCCAGTCCCTGGATTACCTGGGGTCACCGAGGCCCAGCCCCTGGCTGTGGGGCTTCACCCCACTCCAGCTGATGCTGCCCCCAAGCCAAACCCTATCAGTGATGATTTCCCTGTCGCCCCTCAGCATAACCCTGGGAGCCAAACCCTAACCTGTCCAGAAGGGAATGCTCATTTTTCCAGCCTCACAGAACCTTCCAGAGAGCTTCATAAGCACCCCCCAACCTGGAGAGCACCGGAGAGCCAACCCCAATGCCCCCGAATGTCTCCCTCTGCCTGGCAACCCCTGCCTCCATGCCTACCTCTCCTCCCGGTCTCCCTCCTGCCTCTGTCCCGCCCCAGTCCACCTTCCACCCCACCCTTCCCCCACTCTGACCCTCCACTCCTCCATCCTGCCCCTCCCTTCCCCCATTCTGCCCCACATCTCCCCAGTTTGTCTCTGGTCTCACCTGCCTCTTGCTAACTCCTGGAATCCCACCATAGAGTATGGGGGGCTTAGCTCCACTCAAGGCAGACAGTGGCTTCCGGAATCTTCTGTAGGACTCAACGGGTGGGTCACCTCATCCCACCCCCACCAGGCATCTATCCTAACAGGCCAAGCAGAATTGGGCTTTCACTAGCATGTCTGGGAGTGAGTCCATCTACACTGGAGCAGCCTTAGGCCCCAGAAAGGTAAGGTTCCAGGTGGGGTGCAAGTTGGACCAAAGCAGGAGCTTGCTTAGCAGGGCCCAGGAAGGTTCCCCGCCCCAGGATAATCAAGGGTGAGATAGAATTTCCCCATGCGCAATAGGGAGGGGAACCCAGTGGGTCAGGACTGGGAGCCTGTAGGGTACAGGCGTCCAGGGAGAGGAGAAAGCCAGAGCCCAATGGAATAAAAAAAATGAGAAGACTCCCAAAAGGAACAAAAGGCAGGCAGAAAGGAAAAACATGGCAGCAATCAGCACCCATAATTCCAGTCACCAGAGATCCAGACGTGGAGAAATTCCCACAGCCAGACACATTGTAGCAAAGATTTCCCTCAGCCTGACATATTGTAGCAAGATAGCCCCCTCATTGCTACACTGTAGCTGAAGCTTCCCACACCCCAACACATTATACAAGACAAAAGATTCCCATAGCCTGACTCATTGTAGCTACATAGATTCCCACAGCCTGATACATAGTAGCAAAGGAGATTCCCACAGTCTGGTACATCACAGCGAAGGAGATTCCCACGATCTGATACATTGTATCAAAGGGATTCCCACCGTTTGCTACATTGTAGCAAGATAAGCAATACCTGCAGCTCAAAACTTTAGAGAGAGAGAGAGAGAGAGAGAGTGTGTGTGTGTGTGTGTGCCGCAGCCTGCAGCCGCCTAACCCTGTCACATTGTAACAAAACCAGGCAGAGAGAAACACCCAAGACAAGAAGATTTACTTCAGGTGCCCAGAGAGGAATCACAGGTCTCCTGCTGGCTCCAAAATGAAGAGAGATAATCACAGAGGGGAATTCAAGAGAAGGGGTTTTTCTCCCTATTCTCAGTGTTGGAGCAGACTCTGGGATCCTGTCTAAAATGGAGAAGATTCTCAGGGAACAGGAAATAGGAAGGTGGATGGAGCAAGATGGTCAATACCAGCAAGGGGAAGACTTTGGGGCTGATTCTTTTCATTTGTTTTTTCTTGGGGACCACACTGGGAAGTTCTTAGGGATGCTCCTGGCTTTTGCACTCAAGAACCACTCCTAGTGGTGCTGGGGAGAGAGGGGGAGAAGCCATATGGGAAGTCAGGGATCACACCTGCTTGAGCCATGTGCAAGCCAATTGCCCTACCCACTGCACTATCACTCCAGCCCCTTGGGGGCTAATTGTTGGTGACATTCAAGTGCAGGAGGGTTGCAAGCTCAGGGGACTCAGGCGTGGGGGAGGGAGAACTGGTGTCTACAGCAGACAGCTCCCCAACTTTCCCCCTCAGCCAAGTCTTCTGGTTATTCCTCCCTAAATCCCTTCTCAGGCTTAAGCTGACCCTGAAGGCCATCAAATGACAACCTGATGCAGTTTCACCCCAGAGCACTGGCCTGCTGGAAATTACCTTTCCTGAGTCCCAATTTCACCACCTACATTGCAGGTGGTGAGGGCGCAGTCTCCCCAGAATGGGGTGTGCCCAGAGGTGGGTTTTCTGATGCCTGTTCCCCCATTCAGAGGGAGGAGTTGCAGAAATTCCTCCAGCCCTATGGTGGTCCCTGGGGACTTACTGTCCACACCCAACACCAAGACACGTCCCGAGAATGATGAGAACCACCCCCTCTCTTTGGTTTTAATCACAGAGATGCTTGAGTCACAATTCCAAGAAAAGGCAAAAAGTGCAAAACTGGGCTTTGTCAAAGACTCAACTGGTCTGTGTACGGCAGCCACAGGAATTGGGTGAGGGAAACCACTGAACCCCACCACGGCTTCCCATATACACACAGACACCCCCTCTCCCTCAGGTCTTGGGTACACCCTGGTTTTTGTTTGTTTTCATTTTTGGGGTCACACCTGGTGATACTCAGGGGTTACCCTGGAATTGCACTCAGGATAATTCCTGGCAGTGCTCGGGGGACCATATGGAATGCCAAGGATTGAATCTGGGTCGACAGGCGGGGACACCGTTTTCTTTCTACCCGCATTCTGCCCCATGCCTCGGAACTTGCTCTCCTTGGCTTGGGTGCTTCCTGGGTGACCTGCAGGCGCTTCCCCACCCCCACCCCTGTGCTGTGATGGTGGTGTCGGCTGCACTCACCTCAAAAGGGGTGTCCGGGGCTGGAGTGATAGCACAGCAGAGAGGGTGTTTGCCTTGCATGCAGCAGAGCCAGATTCGATCCCAGCATACCATACGGTTCCCCAACCACCAGGAGGAGTAATTACTAAGATCAGAGCCAGGAGTAACCCAAAGCATCGCTGGGTGTGGCCCCATTTTTTTTTTTGCTTTATGGGTCACACCCAGCAATGCTCAGTTACTCCTGGCTCTGCACTCAGGAATCACACACCTGGCACTGAGTGGGGGACCATATGGGATGCCGGGGATCGAACCCGGTCGGCTGCATGCAAGGCAAACGCCCTCCCTGCTGGACTATTGCTCCAGCCCCAAAAAATTTTATTTAAAAAAAATTTTTTTTTTGCTTTTTGGTCACACCCGGCGATGCCCAGGGGTTTCTCCTGGCTCTGCACCCAGGAATTAGTCCTGGCCGTGCTCGGGGACCATATGGGATGCTGGGGATCAAACCCGGGCCGGCACAGGCCGGCCCAAACGCCTACCCACTGGGTTATCGCTCCAGCCCCAATTTAAAAAAAAAAATTTTATCCCACCCCTGGCCAATAATTTTTAAAAAGGGAGGGAGCCCCGACCTGGTGCAGGGGATCTGCGGGCAGGAGAGCAAACCAGGGGTACAGTGGATGGGTAACTGACATCACCCCAGAACAAACATGAAGCAAGTGTCTGCAGGACAAACCTCTGGCTAGGGCACATATGGCCTAGGGTCCCATGTCTGTGCCGAGAGCAGAATTGTGGGCGAAGTGAGGGGGCGCAACCTGAAGGCGGGAGGGACAGAGAAGGCTGTGGAGGGTTCTGAAAGGTCAGATGGTGTTAGATAATCCACTTCGCCACCATCCCACCTGTAAACCCTCCGCCCAGAAAGTCAGCAGTGGGGCCGGTGCTCGCAGGGATCTGAGAATGGCGCTGATCACCCTCAGACAGCTTCCTCCGGGGCCGTCTGCACCCCATCCCTGCAGCTCTCAGCCTCCTGAGTGTGGATCCCCCAGCCCGGACAGCACCCGCAGAAGCCATTCATCTCGGGCTTAACGAGCCTCTTCCAATTAGTGAGGGGAGGAACACGGCGACGGGGCCAGCACCGAACTGCGCCCGGAGCCTATTAATTAAGCGGCAGCGGCTGCACGGGAGCCGAGCCCTCATTAAAATGGCAGGAGAGGGAGGCGGGGGCGGGCCGGGAAGCTAGACAGTAGCGGAGGGTGTGTGTACACGCCGGCGCGGGAGAGCCTAGCGAACGGGGACAGGGGGCAGGGCCCCGCGGGTCAGGCCACCTTCGCAAAGCCACTGGGGGGATTGTGGGCTGCAGGCGATGCCAGGGGGCGCGTCTGTCTGGGAGGTGGGAGCTGCGGGGTCTCAGGGCGATCTAGGAAAGCCCTCCGCACCCCCACGGTTCTCTCCTGGCTTCCTGAGGAGCGTAGTGTTGCCCCACACCGGGAGAGATGCAGTCTGGGCGCTTCTGTGCCTCCAGAAGGATCCAGTGTACTTTGGGAGGGCTCCACGCACGAGCCTGTGTGTGGGCGTGCCTGGGTCTGTGTGTGCACACAGGTGCTTGTCACTGACCCTGCAATATGCCACGCTCCTGAATGCGCTCAAGTGTGTGTGCAACCATGAAGCAGGCTCCAAGGCTCTGCATGTCTGTACACACACACGTATATTTGGACACACATGTCCCAGAATGTGGGGCAGAAGCGATAGCACAGCCGGGGAGGGCATTTGCCTTGCACATGGCTGGCCTGGGTTTGATCCCCAGCGTTCCATATGGTCCTTCAAGCACCATTAAGAGTAATTCCTGAGTGCAGAGCCAGGAGTAACCCGAGTACTGCCAGGTGTGACTCCAAAACAAAACAAACAAAACACATGTCCCAGAACGTGCTCGCACATACATCTGCATGCATACTTATGTGCACACCACACGCTTTCAATGCACTCATGTGTGTGTGTGCTACCGCCTTGCAATGCACCAAAGGGCACTCAGGAATGTTCGTTCATGGGAGTATTTGTGTGTCCACAGGGCCCTGCGTGATGCACACACATGTACACTTGAGTGTTTGCCACACACCTGGCAATGCACTCACTCCTGTGCATGTACCTGGCTCAGCACATGGGGACTTCGTGCGTGTGCATGCAAATCTGTGTCTATATTTGTGTGCACATCATATGCATCATAGTAATCATACACATGCGTGAGCCAGTATATGCAGTCATGTGTGCAACGTGTGTGCAGGCACATAGAAACAGATACATGCACTTCTGTGTGTACACCACGGGCCTCTCAATGGACTGTATCGGCACACCCATGTTCAGGCATGTACTGAAGACTGGTGAACACCCCCTCCACAGCATCCATCACACATGTGCACATATACATATCCATCTTGTGTATACATGTATAAATCATGCATGCACACGTATTCTTCATTTCTTCATCATGTGTGCATACATGTGCTTGCTGTGTACATACATGTGTTTGCACACATGTATCTATCACATGTGCACATGCCCATATACATGCTCCAGAATCACATACACACACACCCATGTGCAGACACCCACGAAGCACACACAGCCACATTACGCCTGTCACCATCACCACTAACCCTGTACCACACTGACACAGCTCTGCATGCCTGGGACGTCTGTGCGTATCAATCATTTGCGTACACACTTTCATTTGCATACACACCAGTACACCCATGCTGCCAGGCATCAATCCCACATGCACTGGGTGTATGTTACATGTTACAGGCTTCCTTTCTTTCTGTGTGTGTGTGTGTTGGGGGCAACACTCAGGGCTGACCCCTACCTCTGTGCTCCAGCCTGACCCCTGGCTCTATGCTCGGAATCACTCCTAGTGGGGCTTGTGGAGCCCTACACGGTGATGGGGACTGAGTTCAGGCAAGCAGTGTACAAGGTCAATGTCTTTCTCCCTGGCTTTATTGTTTGGGGGGGTCACACCCACAATGCTCAGGGGTTACTCCTGGCTCTGCACTCAGGAATTACTCCTGGCGGTGCTTGGGGGACCATATGGGATGCTGGGGATCAAACCTGGGTCGACCGCATGCAAGGCAAGCGCCCTACCAGCTAGACTATCACTAACGCCTTTCTCCCTGGACCATCTTTCCAGCCTGCACTCACTCATTTTCACCCTCTCAGTTAAGGTACCTCCATTTCACCTCCCTATTCACTACAACAGAGCCCCCCCATCGCCAGCCCACCCCAATCAGCAGAGACAGGACTGGGACTCTCTTCACTCCACATACATCTGACAGACCCCCACAAAGCAGCTGGTAGGGGATAAGTCCCAGAAGTGTCTTCTGAACACACAATAGCCATCAGCCTGGCACCCACCCCCAGCTGTAGTCTGGGTCTGTACTTGCTACCTGCGCTCTAGCCCTGAGTCAGGAAAGTCTCCTCCATGCTCCTGCTGCAAGTAAGCTCGGCCCTGCCATGTACCGGAGGGTGCCCAGAACAACTGCTGACCAGTCAATATCCCCTCCACACTCACCCCCATGCTCTCTTTCCCAGGCCAGGCGCTAGAGACAGAGACTGTCTCATGGCCCAGATCTGCGCCCTCTGTCCTAAGCAGCTCCTCCCCTTTCAGCAGCCACCTCTTCAGGTACCCTGGGGCTGCCTCTCCTCCCCATAAAGTCTTGAGCTGAGACAGGCCAACTCAGCCACAGCAAACACAGCACAGAACAGATTTGCCACAGGCTGACCTGGAAGAGGATAAAGCAGGTTTCCTAGAAATCACGACAATCCAAGTCGGTGGTGTGGGGCACTTCCTGCCCCATGCAACAATGCCAACATGAAGGGGGAGGGATGGGGAAAAAGTGGGGAGCCAAGAGCTGGCAGAAGCAGAAGACTGAGAGATGAGCGTTTCTTTGGACACCTGAATCCAGCTATACCTGAAGCAGTTCCTAGAACTCCCCACGACACCTCGACCTTCGTTTTGACTCTGAAAGGACCTGCCTCACTCAGCTCGATTTCATAGCACTGACCTTTCCAAATTTAGTGATGGTGTTGCTGCCCCACGGACCCCGGGCATGACCTAGGAGTGGGGCAGTAACCTTTGGGAGAGACTAGCCTTACCTAAGTGGGGAGACCCCTCTTAGATCCTGGGCACATCTGGTCCCCAAGCCAAGAACACTTTCAGACGTGATCCCAAAGTCAACCCCCACCCATTCAAATAAAAGGTTAAATTTGCAAGGAGTGTGGGCATTGATCATTTATTTTTTTTTTGAAAAGGCTAAGGTAGGCCAATTTTTTTTTTTTTTTTTTTTGCTTTTTGGGTCACACTCGGCAATGCTCAGGGGTTACTCCTGGCTCTGCACTCAGGAATTACTCCTGGCGGTGCTCGGGGGACCATATGGGATGCCGGGGATCGAACCCGGGCCGGCACAGGCCGGCCGCGTGCAAGGCAAATGCCCTACCCTCTGGGCTATCGCTCCGTAGACCAAATAAATTGGGGCTCTTAACTCTAGAATGTCTCGTATACATCAGCACAGGGTCCTCTCAGGATTCCCACAGACCCATCCCCCCAAGCCCTATCCCAGCTGTTCCTCCTTACTTGGAGCTGGGACCCCATCCCTCCCAGACTCTTCCAAGCTTGGAGCACCCCCCATACCTAGATTCCAGCCCCTCCACATTTCCCGAGCAGACTAGTCCAGAGCAAGAGCGACAGCGGAGAGCGAGACAGAGACAGAGAGACTCCAGAAAAGGCGTGGTTTCCTGACCAGTGGGAGCCACCAGTCCCAGCTCCTGCTCACTGGCTCAAAACTTGACAGAGCCAACCTACAAGTGGCCAAGCGCAGCCAATCAAACTCCAACTCTTAGTCCCAGTTATAGTGATGATTGGCTCAAAGCTTGACACCCAGTTGTCAAGTGAACAGATCTGGTCAATGGAAAATCTCTGCTGCTGTCTGCCTCAGCCCACAGTGACTGGCACTTGACTTGCCTAAGCCAGTAAGAACCAATGCAGGGCGTTTGGAGCCAGGGGAGCCCTCTTGGGAAGACTTTGTACAGCTGCCTCAGCTCTTACAAGGCTAGAGGCTGGGCCAGCCTCCTTTTTTTGGTCTAGGGTTGAGGGGCCGATGAGATAGCACAGCGGGTAGGGCGTTTATCTTGCAGCGCCAACCCAGGTTCAATCCCGGCATCCCATATGGTCCCCGAGCACAGCCAGTAATTCCCTGAGTGCAGAGCAGGAGTAACCCCCTGAGCACTGCTGGGTGTGACCCCCAAAAAATAAAAAGGGTTGAGTGCTCTGGCTCTGGCATTTCGGCCAATTGCAGTGGCTACATCTGGACCTGGGTTTGGGGGTCATGACAGGGTGGGGAGCCTCTAGCACAGCACGGGGAAAGGCTAACAGATTCGCAGCTGAAGATGCCATCAGAGGACCAGCTCTTCTCCACTGGGACAAAGGGAAGAAGACCTCTGCCCCCCCACCCCACTTCCCTGGCTCGCCACCCCGCCTAGCTCCCTGACCTCCCTACAGCCTCTCCTCAGCTTGGCACAGATCACACCAGCCCAGTCCAGGCCTGGGCTTCCATTCCCGTCAACCGCCACCAAAGCTTTTCACTCGGTCCAGGCTGGAAATGGTTTCCATATCCTGGATAATTGTGTTCAGGTGGGGGAGGAATCGTGGGCCAGCTGGGGCGTGTGTGCGTGCGTGCGTGCATGCGTGTGTGCGTGCATGCGTGTGTCGTGCGTGTGCGCGCGGCCCGCCCCAGTCCTGGCTCAAGCCCAAGTAATGCTACACCCGAAGAAAGGATGAAGGACTCGGGCTCCAGTCTGTGTCCTGACGGGCTCTTCGTGATGTCAGCGGTTCTTGGCGTCCTCCAGTAAACATCTGCTCCCCTTCAGCTGACCCAGGAATTCCATTTGGGAGCAGTCATGGCCTGGGGCCCTCCCCAGAAGCAAGGAAGGGGGGTTCAGGGGAGGAGATCCACACCCCACCCCCCAGCCCTAAGGGGCTGGAGAGTGATGGGTTTCTTCGTGGCATTGGAAATGTGGCTCTATGCTTCCAAGTGCTGAAATGCTGGGTGCCTCTTAGCAGCACAGCCAAGACCAGGAACTAGGGTCATTGATACCACGTGGCTGTGTGGCCTGGCTTTACTTTTTACAGCAACCAACTACACACACACACACACAGACACACACACACACACACACACACCATCACAGCTGTCACCACCAACTTTTCCTAAGCGAAGGGTCTACAGGATTCTCTCCCAGTTCTGGTGCTTGAAGAGCAACATGTGAACACTGAACTGAGGGGGTCGGGGGTCTTTGCATGTACCCCAGCCCTGTGAACCATCTCCCCACTCCAGCCACCCCACCCCACACCTGCTTTGACCTTGCACAGAAATCAAGGCTCCAGGGGCCAGAGTGACAGTACAGCAGGAAGGCGCTCGTCTTGCACACCGACCGGTCCAGGTTCAATCCCCAGCACATCATATGGCCCCACAAGTCCGCCAGGAGTGATCACTGAGCACAGTACTGGGAGTAAGCCCTCCAGCGCCGCCAGGTGTGACCCCAAAACAGAAAACAAAGAGATGGAGGGCCCACCACGGTATCCAAATACGTTGGGGTGTGAAGGAGCCTGGCAGTGCCTGGAACATACAGAAACCTTTGAACTGAAGCCACGAGAAGTCCCGCTTGTGCCCGAGGGAAAGTCTCCCAGAGCACCTGGGGATTGGGATTAGATGGATTGGGTCAGGGTGGTCAAGGGCGCCTGGAGCTGTGGGATTCCTTTACGGGTGTGTGTTTGGGGGTGGGGACAGACGCTGTCGCTGCTCACAGGAAGGGAGACCTCGCAGCTCTCCCAGAGTCACCAGAAATGCGTGAAATCTGTTTTATTTGAATGTTATTCAAGCTAATAATAACATCGTTCAGCACTGGGCAAGCCAAAAGGTCTATACAGGGCCGGGCGATAGTCCAGCGGGTAGGGCGTTTGCCTTGCACGCGGCCGGCCTGTGCCGGTCCAGGTTCGATCCCTGGCATCCCATATGGTCCCCGAGCATCGCCAGAAATAATTCCTGAGTGCATAGCCAGGAGAAACCCCCAAGCATTGCCAGGTGTGACCCAAAAAGCAAAAAAAAAATAAAAATAAAAATAAATAAAAAAGAAAGAAAAGAAAAGGTCTATACAAAAGGAAGGCCCCCTCCCCAATACGCGGCCCCCCCCCTCACAAGTTCCACCTCCAGTGACCAGTTTTGGCCCCTGCCAGCTCCGCCTTCAGTGGCCAGCCCCGGCCCTTGCACTGTTTCTACCCCCAGAAGTGAGCTCCGTTCTTAGCGAAAGGAGGGAGATGGTACAAAGGGATGAGGAGGGACGAGGCACCACATTACTGAGTTAATTTCATGGGTCCTTTTAAACCTCGCCCACCCAGGAAGTTGCCGAAGAGATCATGGAAACACAGAAGGTGGGAAATTAATAAGATATACAGTTGGACACCTTCCAGGCGGGAGAGAGCCCAGCAGGAAGGGCACTTGCCTTGCACAAGGCCGACCCGCGTTCAATCCCCAGCATTCCTTATGGTCCCCGAGCACCACCAGGAGTGATTCCTGAGTGCAAAGCTTGAACATTGCTGGTATTGCCCAAACACTAGGGGGAAGGGAGGAGGGGCTCTCCTTTCTGATCTTACATTTGCAAGTTGATGCATCAAGCTTCCCTAGTGCAGGGGCCACGCACATCAGCACTGCTCACGTCGGTCTCCTGGCTCTGCTCTCACAGCTTACTCCTGGCTCAGTGCTCAGGGATCACTCCTGGCAGGGCTCAGGGAATTCTAGGCAGTGCCAGGGATTGAACTCAGGGCAGGATGCAATCAGGATGGATGCCCATGAATTTCACCAATGAATAAATACACATCTGGAGCAGGGGTGGGGGACACATAAATGCATTTCGCAGAGGCAAAAGTGAGGCCACGTAGGGTAAAGAAAAAAAAAATTGAAAGATTTCAGCCTACACCTTGTACTTTTTTTTTGTTTTGTTTTTGGGTCACACCCAGTAATGCTCAGGGGTTACTCCTGGCTCTGCGCTCAGGAATTACTCCTGGAGGTGCTCAGGGGACCATATGGGATGCCGGGGATCGAACCCGAACCAGCCGTAGGCAAGGTATGCCCTCCCCACTATGTTTGTTATTGCTCTGGCCCCAAGTACTTCTGACAGAACACACTGCCTTGAATTAAAGGAGGTAAATGTATTTCTTTTGGAAACCACAACCCACTCACTAGCCGCATCCCGGAAGGTGAAAATGTGTGGAGGGAAATTCACTTCCGCTGTAGCTGAAGGAGCAAGTGACAGATTAGCAAACAGCGAGAGACGTGACCTTTGAATTCCTAGAAGCTCCAAGCAATCAAACCCACGGGGATTTCCCTGTGTGTAACGCCAAGGTTATTTTCCTCTTATTTTATTGCACTTTATTTTCTTTTCCAGAGCCAGGGATCAAGCCCAAATCTTGTGTATGCAAGACATACACCGGGTGGCAGAGCTCCTGCCTCTGCCCTGTGTTTTATTAATTTAAGACTTTTTTTTAAAAAAATCAAATAGAAAGAAGGGGGGAGAGATGCAAAGCGTCTTACAGACTCATACTTGAAAACATCAGAATGTTTTTCCACAAACTGAGGAAAGAGATGCAGTCAAGGAGAGATGCCAGGAGTAGCTGACCAGGAGGAATGAAGGTCAGCGTGGAAACGGAGCACCGAGCCAGTCCCTAAGAAGGCCAATTAGCTGAGGAGGAAAGGGAGGAGCAAGGGAGGTGTCAATCACCCATTAGCACAGAACCCAAGTTTCAGCAGCACCGAAAAGCAAATGCCCAGCTCTGAAGATCCTGGGCCATCGAACACCATCCAGGAGCTTTCAATGTGTGTATGTCGGGGTATAGTGAGGGACCCTCACCCCATTGCCTAGAGATGTGCTCAGGGCTGACTCCTGGCACTGTGCCCAGTGATCACTCCCAGCTCTGCTCAGGGCTGACTCCAGCTCTATGCTCAGGGATCCCTCCTGCAGGGGACCAGACATGATGTGAAAGACCAAACCCAGGTCAACTGCAGACATGATGTCAGCATACGTGTGCATACATGGTAAGTGTCAGCATACGTGTGCATACATGGTAAGTGTCAGCATACGTGTGCATACATGGTAAGTGTCTGCATACGTGGTGTCTATACCCCTGTGCTATTCTCCCTCCCTTTTTATTTTTCTTTAAAGTGTTTGCTTTTTTTGTGTCAAAGCCAGATTTTCAGGACTGCCTGGATTCTTGTTGTTTTTGAATCACACCTGGCGGTGCTCAGGGCTGACTTCTGACTCTGCGCTCAAAGGTCAATCCTGGTGGTGCTGTGGTAGCGTAAGTGGGGCCAGGAAGGGAACTTGGATTGGCCACGTGCAAGGTAAGCACCTTCCCCTCTTTCTCCAGTCCATAACCTCTTACCATCAACAGTGACTTTTATTTCTGTGTGAGCCCTGCACCATCTGAGCGTCTACTGGCGCTACCCTGCAGGTGGAGATAATCTCAGTCCTAGAAGCAGGTGAGGACAAACATAGAGGGTGCAGGTCCCTCGCATGATGGGTGTGGGCTTCGGTGACGGAGACCCTGGCAGCAGGTGGCAGTGGCACCCTGTGCCCACACGGACTTTCAGAAGAGCAGGGCTGCATGGCCATAACAATAGGCTAAGCTGCAACAGTACCTTCCTCCACTGTGCTGGGCAGCAGACACAACGGCTACTTCCCTATAGTCAGGGTTGGAGGCCAGTAGTGCCCCCAGCTGCAAGCTAACAGGTCCCCCAGGGCAGGGACAGGCTGGGAAGCACAAACAGAAGTGTGTGTGGGGGGGGGGAGAGAGTCTCGGTCCCTTCAGGGTTCAATAAGGGCATCTGTGAAAGCTGCACTTTTTTGTTTTGTTTTGTTTTGTTAGTTGGTTTTTTGGATCACGCCCAGCTATGCTCAGGGGTAACTCCCGGCTCTGCACTCAGGAATTACTCCTGGTGGTGCTTGGGGGGTCCTTATGGGATGCCGGGGATCAAACCGGGTCTGCCACTTGCAAGGTGAATGCCCTACCTGCTGTACTATCACTCCCGTCCTTGAAAGCTCTATGTCGCTTCCAGTGGCATCGCTCTTATTATATGGAGGAGCATGTGCAGAGTTGGCAAGCGGCAGGCCCAGGGGCGGGTCCAGGGGCATGAATGGGCAGGCCTAGAGGGGCATGTCCATGAAGGGGGACGTGTCCATGAACTGTATTTATGGAGTGTGTCACAGGCGCCTGTCTATGGGGTGCCCACAAGAGCATAGGGGTGTGGCTCTGTGGGCATGTCCATGGGGTGTGTTCATGAGGGCGTGTCCTGGAGGGGTGCATCCATGCGTGTCCATGAGGCGTGGACACGGCAGCACCACCCACGCCGCCGAGCTATGGCATAGGTCTGTGGGGCAATGCAAAAAGGCATGTCCATTAGGCGTGACTATGGGGCATGTCCAGGGGTGTGCCCGGGTAAGATGGGCACCCATGTGGATGCCCATCACCCATCCCCACTTAGCATCACCCAGAAGGTTCTAGAAGGTGCAACTTGGAAAGAGGTGCCAATGTCCGCCGTCATCAACCACACTGTAGCCTCAGGAAATCCCAGGGTAGTCCAGAACGATGAATTAGAAAGAATGAGTTCAATCCTGCCGCTGAATAGAAAGGGATTATCTGAGAATCAATCACTTTCCTGTCACAGCAAATCTTTCCAGCGACCCTGGTTAGTGAGAAGGATGGGGGGCCGGGGACAGGCGGCTTCCGGAGGAGACAGCAAAGCAGAATGAGAGCAATTGGAAAACAGCCCATGCTCCGGGTAACCATTTTAAACGGTGTCAATTCCGCCTTGAACGGTGCCTCCGTTTACTTTACTGTCAATCACGTTCACAGGGAACGGTTTCTAACCTGACAAAACAATTCTCAAATTCAGCCCAATGAAGACACGGATGTGACCCGCCAAGGAAATTCAGGAGAAGCCCAGCAAAAGGAAAGGGGGAATGAAGCCAGATGATGCAAAACAGCCCCGTTGGACGGAAATGAAACGTGAGCCTCACACGTAGGCACATTCTTTTAAAAAATAATGAAGCAATAAAAAGCATGGGGGAGCTGGCTTCAGGAACCCGGCCACAGGCTTTGCGTGGAAAGATCCATATTCCAGCCACTGCAACAGAGGCTCTCCAAAGCAATGCCAGGAGTGGCCCTAAGTAAATCAATTACTTGGCCCAGAGAGATAGGACACCAGGAAGGCTTTTGTCATGGACATGACTGGGTTTGATCCCTGGCATCCCATATGGTCCCCTGAATCCTGCCAGGAATGACAGTTGAGCACAGAGCCAGGAGTAAGCCCTGAGCACTGCCAGATGTGGCCGAAAAACAAAAATAATTCTCTCTCTCTCTCTCTCTCTCTCTCTCTCTCTCTCTCTCTCTCTCTCTCTCTCTCTCTCTCCCCTCTTTCTTCCTGGTTTTGTTTGGGTTTTTTGGACCATCCCTGCAATGCTCAGGGCTTCCTCCTGGCTCTACACTCAGGAAACACTCCTCAGGGTGTTCAGGGACCCCATGGGATGCTGGGGATCAAATTAGGGGCAGCCAGCATCAAGTCAAGCACCCTCCCCACTGCGCTGTTGCTCCAGCCCAATACTAACTTTCTTTTTCTTTTTTTTTTTTTTTTTAATTTTTTGGGTCATACCTGGCAATGCTCAGGGGGTTACTCCTGGCTCTGCACTTAGGAATTACTCCTGGCGGTGCTCGGGGGACCATATGGGATGCCAGGGATCGAACCGGGTTAGCCACGTGCAAGGCAAACGCCCTACTCGCTGGACGATACCCCCAATATTAACTTTCTTAAAGGGAGAAGGATTTTTTAAGTGATTTTAGTGCTACCCCTCTTCAACTCTTCTGAGTGTCACTGCAACCTGTAATCAACATATGAGGAGAGGTTTCCTGAGCAGTACTGGGCGGGGAGGGCAGAAACTGGGTTAATCAGGGATCTTAATGCTAGGGACACTCCCCATGATGTTCCAGGGGTCAAATCTGAATCAGGTATACACAAGACAAGCATCCTAACCTCAGCACGATCTCCCTGACCCGTGTGAGTAATATTTTAGAATGACTAATAAAATAGGGTCTGAGGGCTGTATTGTATAGGCAAGCCTCTGCCTTTCATGCAGGAGGCTTTGGGTTTGATCCCCAGCATTGCCCGGCCAAGGTGTTTCTGAGAACATCCCCCATCCCCAAAAAAGTATATGAAGGAGATTGTTATTTATTTAGTTATAGTTTTATGGGGGGCCACATGTGGTGATGATACTAGGGTTGACTCCTGGGTCTGTGCTCAGGGATCATTCCTGGCACTGCCCCACAGACCAAATGGGATGCTGGGGATCGAACCTGGGTCAGCCACATGCAAGGCAAGTGCCCTACCCAAGTGCCTCCCGCCCTGAGACCTTTTGTTAAAGATAGTACTATGAGTACAGTCTTGCACAGCCAGCTGGGGTTTGACCCCCAGCATCCCATTTGATCCCTAAGTCCTGCCAGCAATCAGCTCTGAACATTTGCCAGGTGTGACCCAAATACAAAGAAAAAAGCACTTTCTGAAACCTGCCGTGACTTTATACACAGGGCACCTCTGAACTCAGGCTGATGCATTTCAAGAGCCTGGGTTTAAGCTGAAGAGGGTCAATTTAGACATATTGGGGTGCAAAGGGGTCCCACTCAGCTGTGCTCAGTGTTCACTACTGACTCTGCTTAGAAATCATTCCCTGGTTCTGTGCTCAGGGGGGACTCCTAGCTCTGTGCTCAAGGTGACTCCTAGCTCTGTGCTCAGGGCTGACTCCTGGTTCTATGCTCAGGGCTGACTCCTGGTTCTGTGCTCAGGGCTGACTCCTGGTTCTGTGCTCAGGGCTGATTCCTGGTTCTGTGCTCAGGGCTTACTCTTGGCTTTGTGCTCAGGGTGATTCCTAGCTCTGTGCTCAGGGCTGATTCCTGACTTTGTGTTTGGTTCTCTGTGCTCTGAACTGACTCCTGACTCTGTGCTTGGGAATCACTCCTAAACTGTGTTTGGGATTTACTCCTAGACCTGTGCTCAAAGATGACTCCTGGCTCTGTGCCTAGGGACTGCCCCTGGCGAGACTCAGGGGGCCTCGTCAGTGCTGGGGATATGCCCCAGGTTAACCAGGTGCAAGATCAGCGCCTTCACCCTGTCCTGTCTCTCCAGCCCTCACAGATGTTGTTGCTTCCTGAGAGTTTAATCAGTTAAGCAGAAAAGCAGATGTGGGTGGTCTGGTTTCATGATGCTTCCTGAGGCTGTCCTGAAACCAAGCCCCCAGACCCTGTGGAATGGCTAGAGGTCAGTTTGGAGGAACTCCAATGACACCCAATTTTCAACGGCTGGCTGTGAGGTAATGCACCTCTCCCCATTGTCCAAAGATTAACTGTTACACAGAGGTCCTTGCTTTAAAATGAAGCCTGTTCCTGCTGGGAGTCAAGAAGCTCTGCACAGAGACAAATAAATAGAATTTATGGTCTCGTTGAACTGGCAGCCAACTGGAATTGAGATGAGCAAGATCCATTTCAGAGTATGTCGACCAGGGGCCAGAGCCACAGTCCAGCGGGAGGGCTCTTGCTTTGCATGTGGCCACCTGCGTCCAGTCCCCAGCACCCCATATGGATCTCTGAGCCCTCAGGAGTGATTCATGAGTGCAGAGCCATGAGGAAGCCCTCAGCAGCAATGGGTGTGGCCACCCACCACCTAGAAAAGCATGATTGACGGGCTGGGAGATAGTATGTGTTCGGGCACGTGTCTAGGATGCAGCTCACCCCCAATTGAATCAACAAGTTCATTCATGGCGTGCTTGGAAGGACCCCCAAAATGCAAAATGTGATATATACATATACACTATCTCCCCAATGTATCCAAGGATCCCAGTCCGTCCCAGTCAGTCTAGAGCCCACACAGGAAATAGGCAGCCATCGGTTACAGCTGGCGGTGCTCAGGGCTTACTCCTGGCTCTGCGCTCAAAGATCGATCCTGGAGATCCTACAGGGTGCTGTGGATTGAACTTGGATCAGCCACAGTCAGGTGTTACCCCTGTGCCATCTCTCTGGACCCTGGGGTGTTTAATTGATTTGATTCCTTTGGGAGGGGCAGCTATATATGGTTGTGGTCAGTGATTGCTTCCAGCTCTGTGCTCAGGGTGATTCCAGCTCTGTGCTCAGGGTGATTCCAGCTCTGTGCTCAGGGTGATTCCAGCTCTGTGCTCAAGGTGATTCCAGCTCTGTGCTCAGGGTGATTCCTGCCTCTGTGCTCAGGGTTCACTCCTGGTTCTATGCTCCAGGGTCACTCCTGGCTCTGCACTTGGGGCTCACTCCTTATTCTGTGCCTATCACTGATTTTGACTCTGTACATGGGACTCCTGGCTCTATGCCCAGGGAACCCTTGGTGGTGTTGGAGACTGATCCTGCAAAGCCTGCACCCGCCTCTGGACACATTCCTTCTGTGGCCAAAGCCACACTCACCTGACTCCAGGTCTCTCTGCAGACAGTCCAAGGTCATCCCCACGCAACGGAGCCCAGAGGAGAGGTGCCAACCCCAGTTGGTCACTTTTTATTTATTTATTTTGGCCTTTGGGTCACACCTGGTAATGCTCATAGATTACTCCTGACTCTGCACTCAGAAATTACTCCTGGCAGTGCTGGGGGGGCTATATGGGATGCCGGGGACCCAACTCAGGTCAGCTGCATGCAGGGCAAATGTCCTTCCCACTGGACTATCGCTCCAGCCCCTCAGCTGGTCACTTTAGCAAAGCCAGGGCTGCAGGAACAGCCAGGGCTATGGAGATGGACTCCAGAGAAGTGCTCAGCCAAGAGTTCAGATGTGCCTGCACTCACGAGCTCTCTCCTTCTGCTCCAAATGGCAGGGGCAGACCTGAGAGGACAGAGGGAACTGGGCAGCTCAGCAGCTGCCAGGCCAACACCAAGACAGCTCCTCCTGGGGGCCGGAGGCGATAGCACAGCGGGGAAGGTGTTTGCCTTGCATGCGGCCACCCCGGGTACGATCCCAAGCATCCCATATGGTCCCCCGAGCACCGCCAGGAGTAATTCCTGAGTGAAGAGCCAGGAGTAACCCCTGAGCAACACCGGGTGTGACCCCAAAAAAAAAAAAAAAAGACATCTCCTGGGCTCCACATGTGGGGTCTTCAAAGATGCACCTCTAGGTGTTTGAGCAATAGCACAGCAGGGAGGGCATTTGCCTTGCATGCGGTCGACTCGGGTTCAATCCTCAGCATCTCATATGGTCCTCCGAGCACTGCCAGGCATGACTCCTGCGTGCAGAGCCAGGAGTAACCCCTGAACATCGTCAGGTGTGACCCCAAAAGTAAAAATAAATAAACAAATAAATAATTCTGTCTGGAGGCTGCCATGAGGAGACATCATGTAGGCCTCTTGGGTTCCCCCAGCAAACCTGGGTTCAATCTCTGGCAACACAGGTCCTCCAAGCCCTCCCAGGAGTGATCACCCAGCACCCAGCCAAGATTGGTTTCTAACATCAGTCAGGAGTCATCCAGGAGCACAGAGCTAGGTGTCAGCCCTGAGCACAGAACCAGGGATCAGTCATGAGCAGAGCCAGGAGTCAGCCCTGAGCAGAGACAGAAGTGATCCTTGATCATCACCGGGTGTGGCCTCAAAAGCAAAAAGCAAGACAAACACAGAGATAGAGACAGAGAGAGACAGGGACACAGAGAGACAGAGGACCTGAAGGGACAGCTGTACCACCCACTGCTTCCCAAGAGAGTCAGATTCCCTGAAAATAAGTGCCGTAGAGCAGTCACTCAGACCCCAGGTGAGAAGCAGGAACACAGCGTGTGAAGCGGTTGCCTCCTGGGACTCCGGCTGACTAAGCTTGGTGGCACCATTTCAACAGACAATTCCCAGGATTTCGATGGCACTGAAGAGGCAAGATCCCCAATACGTTGGTGGTGCCCAGTGCCTGGCGACATACAGAAACACCTGCCCCATCTCCTACATGCACACAGACCTTCCCTCTCCATCCAAATTAAGGTTGGATGGAATGTGAAGCCCCACTCCACGGTGCTCATGGGGTCACCATACTCTGTGCCCCATGCTCAGCCCGGCCGGGTGCTGGGTGCCTGGGCTCCTGCTGCGTCCGTGTGCCCGCACTCTTAGCCTTTGCGGGGTTGGAGCCACACAGTGTAATTGAAATTCATGGATGCAGTCGAGGCGCTGGCTCCAAGCTCAGTAATCACTTCTCCATATTAATGGCAGCGCAGCAGACCCAGTGGACAGCTGACATTTAATATGAAACAGGCGCAGCCCAGTGAGAGGCCCCTACCAGGCTGGGGGGTGAGAAGAGCCCCCTCTCGCTCACACCTCCCCCTGCCTCAGCCCTGCCTCGGGCACAGCAACCACACAGCACGCTGATCTGTGGACACGTGCACTCCCAGGAGCTTCTACACATCGGCTCTCACACTCATATGCGTGCGCACACACACACACAGAACACAGTGTGTGCAGCTCTGCACATGCACAGCATGTGTGTGTTCAGACCAGTCTTGCACTCGTGGATGTGCAAATTTCCACACATGCATGCGCACACAGGTTCACAGGCTGCAGGCAGCTGTACAGGTATGCGGCGGCACCCGCACAGCACCACATGGACAATACATGTGCCCTCATGTGGGCATGCAGGGGACATGCATGTTTGGGTTTTCTGCTTCTTTGGGTTTTGGTTTAGGGGCCACACCCAGCTATGCTCAGGAGTTACTCTTGGCTCTACACTCAGGAATTATTCCCGGTAGTGCTTGGGGGGCTCATCATAACATGGACGAGATGAGAGGCTACTACAAGAGTGTCCCACCTGCACGGCAGAGCCTGGCAAGCTACCAGTGTCGTATTTGATATGCCAAAAGCCAGTAACAATTATGGACCTCATTCCCATGACCTGAAGGGAATGGTTTGAGGCTCTCCATGTTCCTGGAGGCGAGCAGTTGCCCTTGGGCGACACTAGCATGTGACTGGACGTATGGAGACGTTACTGGGGCCCGCTCGAGCAAATTGATGAACAACAGGAAGGCAAGTGCTCGGGGACAACATGGGATGCCAGGGATGGCTCCTGGGTCGGCAGTGCGCAAGGCCAACACCCTCCCAGCTGTGCATCACTCTAGCCCCAGGACGTGCACCAGGAAAGGCAGAAACACAGGCACGCGGGCACCTGCTCTCAGATGCACTCACATGGCATAGGAAGAAATATGGTTTATCCCACGTGTGTACCACTCACAGGCACACTTGAATGATCCACCCAATTGTGTGTACTTCTGTGCATCTTCTTTTTTGCTTTTTGGATCACACCCGGCAATGCTCAGGGGTTACTCCTGGCTCTGCACTCAGGAATAACTCCTGGCGGTGCTCGGGGCACCACATGGGATGCCGGGGATCGAACCCAGGCCGGCCATGTGCAAGGCGAGTGCCCTACCCACTGTGCTGTCACTCCGGTCCTGGCAGGCGCCCATTTTCGACTCACCTGCACCTATTCCCAGGTGCACGTGCACACATGTTCACATGTGCCGGGCGCGTGGTGTGAATGTGGCCACACGCACACATACCCCGTGGTTCCGGCATGTGCAGGTGTGCAGGCTGAGCGTGTGCATTTTCCAGTCCTGCAACGCTCACACACACGCCGTTCCCAAACACCCAAGCACACACGCCTCCCCTCCTTGGGACACAGAGAGGGGCCCCCACCGTGTGCCACTTTCCAGACTCGTTCGTACACACGTGCTCCCTCTCGTGGTACACAGGATGTGTGTGAATGTTCCCATACACTTCCACATGTCCCCCCCACACACACGCACATGCTTGCTCGTGTGGTCTAAGCAGAGCTGCACATATACTCATGAGAAGGTGCACGCTCACAGATACACACGTGCAGCACACTTTTACTCACACATAGACACACACACACACACACACACACCTCAAAGACCAGGTGCTGTTTGTCCTCCGCAGCCAGTGAGAAAGGGAGGCAGGTAATAAAAGACGGGTTTTGATAGTGAAGAGATAGTACAGTGGATAGGGCATTTGCCCTATATGTAGCTGACCTGGGTTCAATCCCGGCACCTCCTATGGACCCCTGAGACCCACCAGGAGTGACCCCACACCCTGAGTTCAGAGCTAGAAGTGAGCCCCTAGGCATTTGCAAGATATGGCCCAAAACTATTTTTTTCTCTTGCAAATTGAACCTCTGAGACCATTCAGGTCCTGTCCCTAAGGTCTCTGACTCCTTTAATACCTCAGACTGTCTTGTTCACTAAAGCCAACAAGAGGGAGTCTGGGGTTCCAGCCACGGCCCCACCATTTCAAGCTTCGGTCCCTGGGCTTTCCAGAGGTCATTTTACCACGAGCACAGAGTCCAGGGAAGCTAAGTTGGCCCACTCTTCAAGCTCTGGATATCCCGAAAGGTGTGGTGGCCACCCCCCAAAGCCAGCCCCCCCACTTTTCAGGAGCCCCAGGACGTCTCTGGGTCATGCTTCTGGACCAGCTTTTTTTTGTTGGGGGAGCCACACCCGCTGATGCGCAGAGGTTACTTCTGGCTCTGCACTCAAGAATTACTCCTGGCGGTGCGCGGGGGGACCACATGGGGTGCCGGGGATCGAACCGGGTCGGCCACGTGCAAGGCGAACACCCTCCCCACTGGACTCTCGCTCCAGCCCTGGACCAGCTTTTATCATGGCTTTAACACTCCCCCTCTGGTGCAGGCTTGGGGAACTGAGGATGCACCCTCGTTCTGCACCAGAGTCTTAGTTGATGCATGCAACTTAGTCTTAGTTTCATGCAGCCGACCCAGGGGCAGCAGCCCCAGAAATGGCCTTTCCCTGAGGGCCGCTGGGGACATGGCATCTGTGGCTGCAACACGAGAGCAGTGCATGGGTTTCATCCCTGGCACTGGAGAAGACTCTGGCAGCACTTGAGTGAGTCTGGAGCACTAAGTTGCAGGGAGAGGAGGAAAAGAAAGGAGGGAGGCGGAGAGAGGGAAGGGAAGCGGGAGGCAGGAGAGGACCCCAATGTGAGGAGATGATGCAGAAGCGAAGGCCTACTTGGCAAGAGGATGGACTCAGACACCAGCCTGGAGCCTCTGGATCCAACCAAGCCTGAAGCTGGCTCTCCTCAGACCCCCTGAGAACAGTCCTAGGAGAGAACTTTCCTGCTCATCGATGATCTGCCACTTCAACTAAGTCAACGTGGCAAGGAAAGTAAAAGCCAAAAAGAGAGATGAGAGTCCCTCAGGTGCTAAGAGCAGATCTATGAGCCCCTAGGCACACACGCTTCCCTCCCCAGTGCTCCTGAGAAGCCCAGCTGGGGCCACGAAAGTCCAGGGACCCCTTTTATTCTTTTGTTTCCTTTTTGGTTTGGTGGAGGGTGGAGCCACACCTGGCTGTGCATGAGGACTATCCCGGCTCAGTGCTCATAAGTCCCCTGACAGTGCTGGGGGGCCAGTGATGAGATTCTCAGGGAGCTCCTTCCAGCTCAGTGCTCAAGGAGCCCCCACTTCTAGGGACGGAAACTGGGCTCTCACAAAGGGGTATTCAGGAGCTATCACCTCTTATATTAAGGGGTCACTCCTGGCGGTGGTTTCGGGCGGGGGCAGGTGGTGTTGGGGTCAGTTACATACAAAGGAAGCTTCTTTTCTTTTTCTTTTTGAGTCACACCTGGCAATGCTCAGGGGTTACTCCTGGCTCTACACTCAGGAAATTACTCCTGGTGGTGCTCAGGGACCATATGGGATGCCGGGGATTGAACCTGGGTCTGCCGCCAAGCAAGATAAACACCCTACCCACTGTACTATTGTTCTGGCCCCCAAACGAAGCTTGTTATCCCCTTTCCTAGAAGTTCATCCTCCCACCCAAAATTGCTTTGGGGCTTGTTTTGGGACCACAGCTAGCAGCGCTCTGGGCTGATTCCTGGCTCTGCACTCAGCAGTGCCCCAGGGCGTGCTTGGAGACTATTGCTGATACTATGCTCAGGGGCTCAGGGGATCCGGTGGGATGCTGAGGATCAAACCCAGATTGAGGACTGGAGCCCTCAATAGGCAGGGCAGTTGCCTTGCATGCAGCCAACCAGCGTTCAATCTCTGGCACCTCACAACACCACAGCAGTGCCAGGAGTGACCCCTGAGCATGACCAGTATGGCCCCCAAAACAAAGACAAAGAAAAGCCATATTGCCCACGTACAAGGCAAGCCGGTAGCAGCTCTGCCCCATTTATCTGAGTCTCTGGATCAGGCATACCTGGGCTTGAAATAGACGGCTGTAGGGTGGGACTATGACGAGCAGGGCTTATGATCAGCTTTTCTGCTGGGTGGAGTCCTTAAGACTCATATGATGGACTCATAATGAGGCTGTATTATGCAACTGATTTTTTTTTGCATTTTGGGTCACACCTGGCAATGCTCAGGGGTTACTCCTGGCTCTGCACTTGGGAATTACTCCTGGCAGTGCTCAGGGGACCATATGGGATGCCGAGGATTGAACTGGGGCCAGCATGGGCCGGCCGCATGCAAGGCAAATGCCCTACCCGCTGGGCTATCACTCCAGCCCCATGATTTTGATTCTTTTTGTTTTATGGTTTGTTTTGTTTTGGAGCCACACCCAGGTCAGCCATATGTAAGACAAGCACCCAACCCACTATACTATCTCTCTGGCCCTGATTTTGAATTAATTTTTTGAACACTGTGCAAACCTTTTATTATTCCCATATTTTTCACAAATTTCTTCATTCAGTTACATGACCCTATAAGGGGTTTTGACCCTGAGTTTAAAAACTGGGGTTTGGAAGGATAGTACAGAAGGATGTACCGAGGTTAAGGAACTTGCCTTGCATACAACTGCTACTGAAGCAGTGGTTCGGATCTTGTCATCACAAATATTCCGTCCCTCAAGTACCGGCTCTCCCTGTGCCCAGCTGATCATGAGGTGTCCAGGAGGGAAGGCTGGTTCTAGCCCTGGCCCGCCGCCCAACAGAGCTTTGTAAGAAGCCAGAGGAACCCCACACAATGAGGGCCGCCATTTTCAACATCCAAACTCCACATCTTGTCAGAGCTCCACCCAGCAGAAAAGCCAATCTTTCCCCATCTCGCATGGCTGCTCTGCAGCCTCGCAGTTCATCAATAAATGTACGAGATGAGAGGCTACTACAAGAGTATCCCACCCACATGGCAGAGCCTGGCAAGCTACCCGTGTCATATTTGATAGGTCAAAAGGCAGTAACAGGGACCGGAGCGGTAGCCCAGCGGGTAGGGCGTTTGCCTTGCCGCGGCCAGCCCATGCCAGCCGGGTTCGATCCCGGCATCCCATATGGTCCCCCAGCACCGCCAGGAGTAATTCCTGAGTGCAGAGCCAGGAGTAACCCCTGAGCATTGCTGGGTGTGACCCAAAAAGCAAAAAAAAAAAAAAAA
Organism: Cryptotis parvus; assembly: GCA_021461705.1. Lineage (NCBI taxonomy): Eukaryota > Metazoa > Chordata > Mammalia > Eulipotyphla > Soricidae > Cryptotis > Cryptotis parvus. The sequence continues at coordinate 28,335 of JAJIBD010008494.1, read as the reverse complement.
AAAAAAAAAAAGGCAGTAACAATTATAGGCCTCATTCCCATGACCTGAAGGAATGGTTTGAGCCTCTTCATGTTCCTGGAGCGAGCAGATACCCTTGGGCTACACTAGCATGTGACAGGACATATGGAGATGTTACTGGTGTCCGCTCGAGCAAATAGATGAACAACAGGAAGACAAGTGATACAAGTGATATAAGGCAAGCACCTTCACAGCGGGTAAGGCATTTACCTTGCACACGGGCTGACCCAAGTTCAATCCCCAGCATCCCATATGGTACCCCAAGTACTGCCAGGAGTAATTCCTGAGTGCAGAGCCAGGAGTAACCCCTGAGCATTGCTGGGTATGACCCCAAAAAAAAAAAAAAAAAAAAAGGCAAGCACTTTTCATGCCAACAGCTTTCTCGTAGGTTCGTGTTATTTGTTGTTATAGACCACTCCCAGTAGTGTTCTTGGGGGGCTAGGGCTCTACCTAGAGGAGTGGGAGAAAGAGTAGCCTGGGATGCTGAGATCAAACCCTGAGTCTCACACTTGCAAAGCCTCTGCTCAAGTCCTGCCCATGATCTCAGCCCTTTTGGGGAATGTAAGAGGACCCTGGGCAACATCTGGAGGTGTTGCGAGGACAGTCCCAGATCTGTGCTCATCAGTGCCCCCTGGTGGTGTTTAGAGTAAAGCACACAAGGCAAGTGCCTTCGCCCCAGTGTTCTCTCCACATCCCCCTTCTCTGGGGTCCTGAACGAGAATGAAGGATGACGGGAAATGTGCATGGCCCCAAGTAGCCCAGATGGTATTAGCAAACCCTTTCACTGCAATGTCCATCACTATTTCTCATGCTTTGCCAAAGGTGAGTTTAAACAGGTCCTTCTCTCGTGCCTCTGGAGTATCAGTCGGGCTGGAAAGAAAGCACATGAGCACGGTGCCTGCCTGGCCTGTAACCAATCCCTGCTCAGTGCCGCCAGGCTGGTGATTCCAGCCAGGGTGAACCCGGCCAATACCCTAAAAAATGTGGCCACCTCTCCAGAAACAGTAGGAAGGACAGACCCTGTGACGCACACGTCTCTTTCCTTGAATGGATTATTCTGTCTGTGGCCATGATTTGAGGGAGCAGAATTCCCCAGCCCTCCCCACCCTGACTCACAGTCTGGACTCTCAGCAGCTCAAGCCTCATTCCTCACAGAGCTTGGTCGGGAGAGACCCATGGCTTAGTGAAGATGAGAAGTAACTGACTGCTATTGGGGTGCATAGCCAGAATGAGGCTCCTTCTCGCCAAGGTGAGAGGCCATAAAATGGGCCCCCTCCATCCCTGCCCCTTAACCAGTGGGCTCATCGCTAAAACATAGAGGGACTTAAAGGGTTAAGGAATAGGGGATAGTGCAAGTGAAGCGTTTTTGCCTTGCATGCAGCAAGGCAACCCAGGTTCGATCCCTACCATCCCATATGGTCCTGAATACTGTCAGGAGTGATTCCTGAGTGCAGAGCTAGGAGTAAGCTCTGAGAACAGCTGAGGGTGATTCAACACAAGCAAAAAAAAAAGAGGGGGTGCTAAGGAATTAACAGATATCAAGAAAGATGGGGGCAGGGAGAGAAAAAACTCTCAATGAGGCCACAACTTTTCAGCCACATTCAAGGACACTCAGCCAGTTCCAACCCCTCTTCCAGGCCCAGCCTTGGTGTTTTGCTTTTGTTGTTGTGGGGGAGAGGAATTTGGCGGATCTAGAGGCCTCGGTAGAGGTGGGGGAGGGGTGTATTCCTGGCTTTGCGTTCAGGAGCGCCCCCTGGTGGTACTGAGGGGTTACTCCTGACCGTATGCTCAGGAGCGCCCCCTGGTGGGACTCAGGGAATAGTCCTGGCTCCGTGCTGAGGGGGAGCAGCCCAGGGGACTATGAGGTGGTGGGGATTAAACTGGAATTCTGTGGGGCAAAGACCAATTTCAGATCTTGGAGTCGCCCTCTTCCCTCCCACCCCATCCCCACCCACGCACACACCTTTTCTCCACTTTGTATTTGCCTTGGCAGGGTACACACATCTGGAACCTCTGGCCGCATCTCTGAGCTGACTCTGTCCCACGACAGGTCAGTTTGCCCATGACATCCAGCAAGCCCCTGGGTTTGGCTCCCACCTCCCGTGAGCCATCAGCTGCGCCTTGAGTCCACACAGCACGCCCTCATCCCAAATAGACAAAACTCCACCGGGAGATACAAATCCTAGGCCCCGTGAATGAGTGAAGGGACAGATGAATGAATGATACTGCAGCCAGGCCCTTCCCCACAGGCTCCGCATCAGGAATTCATCAGGAGGTCGGAGTAGGAGGGAGTGGGCGGGGGGGAGGGCTGTCTTCTGGATCCCGGCCAAATTCCTGCCTCCACCCCTTCTTTCACTCTGTGATCACTTGCCTATTCCCCAGGGCCCCAATGCAGACTGCCTGTAATTGCGTAAATCCCACACCAGGGAGCAATCAAATCCGGCCCAGGAAACCGGGGACGTCCTTGGAGACACCCCAGGAGCCCCAAAGGGTTTTTCCAGCCCACCCTCCCCAAAGATATTTATAGTCTTTGGGGACTGGTGCCTTCCTCCCCCAGTGTTCTAAATGACATCCAGTCCACCGCAACTGGAATTTTCAAAGCAACAAGTGACATTTCCTGTAGCGCCATAAAAAGAATGTGCAGCTGGCGGCGGTGGCAATGGTGGGGTTGGCAGCGGAGTGATGGGGGCCGGTGTAATTGCGGGTCTGCAGTGACAGGAGGGGGTGAGGGGTTGGGGGGGCTCTGAGGGGTAGCCCAGAGGGGGATGCACCCCTAAACAGCAATTAGAGCCAAACCCTTGGTGGTCGACTTCACTACTGCACCCCCTCAATCCGAAATAGAAAGCCGCAGTGGCTTGCTTTGAGTGCCAGGCCCCTCGGCGGCCAGACGGGCACCGCCAATGTCAGCTTCCTCCACCGGCATCTAGCATCGATCCCTCCTTCTACCCCCTCCAACCCCAGGGGCCCTCCAAGGAGCCCCTGACCAGAACCACCCCAGGAGGGTAAAACAAGGCAGGCAGAGGACAGACCACCTCTGCCCCAAGTTTCTTACCTGCCCTCAAGGGACTGTCACTGGCTCTTCCCAAATCTCCCCCTTGGCTCAAAATAGAGAGAAAGAGAAAAGACTTTTCCAAGAGCCAGCTGGAGTCCGACAGGAAACCACAGCATCGAAAAAGCCATGGCTCCCGGTCAGCCAGGGGACAGCAGTGGGCATTATTTCAGCCCCACCAGCCACTCCTGTTTTGGGGGGGGTGGGGGGGCGAGAGGAAGGGGTGATGACTTTGACACCCATATGTGACCCAGGCTCTGGACACACACTCCGGAGCACTCTGCTGCACCACCCCTCCAGACAGGCACTAGCCTGTGGGCCCCATGGATGCTGGCCACACCAGTGTGCAAACAGGTGCATGGAGCTGAGACACCCACCAATAGGTGCATGTGCTAACCCCAGGGCTCATACCTGAGATATAATGATGGGCAGACTGTGGGAATCCACAATGGTATCCTGGAGAGGCTATTGGACATCCAGGGTCAGCCCCGCCCCCTGCATAAATATCACCCCGCCCAAAACCAATCATGGGCACCCAGGCCTGGCCCCACCCCCTGCATAAATACCACCCTTCTGATCCAGCCATTGGACACCAGAGTCCAGCCCCGCCTCCTGTACAAATACTAAGCTCCTCTGGCTCAGTCATTGGACACAGGGCCCAGTCCCCCTCTATAAATGCCACTCTTCCTGGCCCACCCATTGGACACCAGGGCCCAGCCCCACCCACTGCATAAATAATGCACCGCCCCCTCTAGTCCGGCCATTTGACATCAAAGACTGCCTGGCCCCTTGCATAAGTACTGTCCCCTCTAGCCCAGCCATTGGAGACCCGGGCCTTACCCCTTATCCCCACCCCCCCCATAAACACCATTCTCCCCCTGGTGCCACCCCAATAACCCACCTTGCATAAGTACCGACCCCCTGCCTCAAAAGGGCTTATGCAGGTCTCCAACCACGTAGGTCTTGCCTTCTATATCACGCCCCCATTCCTGAGACCCCGCCCCTCCTGCACCCCCTCCCCGAAGTGTCTGGGGATCCCTGGCAGAGCGCCCGGGAGACACACGCACTCACCAGGCCGTCGCAGTTGCTGAGCGCCACGGAGGAGGCTTCGGGGCGGCCCGCCACGTCCCCGACATACACGCAGGTCCCCAGCAGCGGTTCCACGCGGAGGGCGGCGCCCGCCTCGCCCTGCCACTCCACCGTGGCCCCGGGCGCCACGAGGCGGGAGTTGGGGCGCAGCCGCAGGTGGAGGTCTCGGCCGAACACCGTGACGTTGTAAAAAGAGGGGGCCATAGGGGTCGTCGGAGGGCGCTGCCCGGCGAGCGCGGACCCCCGCTTGGAGGGCGCCACCGCCGACACCACGTGGGACAGCCAGCGGCCCTGGGCGTCAGTGCGCACGGGGACCGCCAGGCTGCGCTCGGCTCCGCGCTCCGGGGGCTCACCTGCAACCGGGAACCGGGAGTTACGGAGCCTGCGAATCCCGTTCCTCCCCATATCCAAGCGCAGCCTCCTTGTATGCACCCCTTTTCGGCAACACGAGCGTGCATGCATGTCCCCTGCCTTCAGCCCGCCGCACCCCACCCCCCACCGTACCCCCGTCCCATTCCAGACTGAGGTTCCCTGGTCTCCACCAAGTCCCCTCCACCACCACCCCAGGTCGGTCCCTCAAGACCCTGCATCCTGGAGGTGGGAGGGGGGCTCCTGCCACGCCACTCCCAGTTCTGGGAAGCCCCCCGATTTTCCTCTGCGCCTTCCCACCCCACCCCCAACGCCCCGCTTGGCGTTGGGAGCCGCGAAGGTTGCTCCGGGACACAGGGGCGGCCTGTCCTCGGAGCCCAGTGTCTCCCCTCTTTTTAACTTTTTTAAATCCCTGGGGAGGAGGACCGGAGAGGGCGCCCGAACCTAATCCTCCAAGGGAGCCCCGCGGGGGGCGCCAAGCCGCCACCGCCGCCGCCGCCGCGCCCCGGCTTTCCTCTCCCAACCCGGGCTGGCGCGGAGCTTCTCCAGCCGCCCGCGGGGGCTTGGCCGGGGCCCGGCGCGCGCTGAGAACCACCGGGGGGCGCCCGGGGTCTGCACCTCGCCCCCACCCGCAGTTAGCCGCCCGCCCGCCTTGCCCTGCACGACCGCCCCGGCCTCGAAGTTGGACAACTTGGCCCCGGGCGGGCGGGGCGCGCGCGAGTTTGCCCAAGTCGGGCGCCTGGGGGGGGCGCGGGCCGCACCTACCCGGGGGAGCGGCAGCCGAGCGGGCGGCGGCGGGCGGCGGCGGCAGCAGCAGCAGCGGCTGAAGCAGCAGCAGCAGCAGCAGCAGCAGCAGCGCGAGGCAGAGCCGGCGGCGAGCGGCCCCGGCCCGCGCCTCCTCCATGGTGGCCGCTGCCGCTCGCAGCCCGGGCCCCGCACTCGCAGCCGGCGCGAAAGTTGCCCGCGCGCCGCCGCCGCCGCTGCCCAGCCCACATCTGGGGGCAGCTGGAGCCGCCCGCAGCTGCAGCACCGCAGGGCGCGGGGCGGAGGAGGCGCGGCGCCGGCGAGGGCGGGGAGCGCCGGGGGAGGCGGGGCAGGAGCGCGCGGGCGGGAGGGCGGCCGGGCGGGAGGCGGCGGCGGCGGCGAGCCGGAGGGCTGGCAACGGCGGGCGCCGCGTTCAGCCTGCGGTGACCCGGCGCGGCCGGTCCCAGCCCAGACACCCCGGACAGCGCCTCTGCACCGAGCGAGCGCCGTCCCGAGAGTCCCGGCGCGGGGTGCGGCCGAGGATGCGATGCGGGAGGCCTGGAAGAACGGAGGGGGGCCCCCTTGGGGTCCGGAGGGTGACCCCAGAGGCGGGAAGATGCTTTTTCGAGGACAGGGCGGAGCTTTACAAAAACCACCCCCCAAGAGCAACTTTTTTTTCTGACCTAAGGCGGGGGCGGGGGTGGGATTGGGACCACACCCGAAGGTGCTCAGGGCTTACTCTGGAGGTGCTCAGGGGATCAAAGTGATGCCGAGGATCGATCCTGCATCAGCGGCAAGACCCTCTCTGAACTTTTTTGGTTGGTTGATTTTTATTTTGGAGGTGAGGTTAAGGCCACACCCGGTGGTGTTCAGGGCTGAGTCCTGCTCTGCGTTCTGAAGATCACTCCTGGAGGTGCTCAGGAATCAAAACGTGGTGCCGGGCTTGAACCCACGAGAGCCCTCTCTGCACACCCGGAATCAACTTTATTGGATTTTGGGGTGATTTTCTTTTTTTTTCGTGTGTGTGTGTGTGTGTGTGTGTGAGAGAGAGAGAGGGGGGGAGGAGAGAGAGGGAGAGAGGGAGAGGGAGAGAGAGAGAGAGAGTAGGGTTGGGAGAGGGTTAGGCCACACCCAGGATGCTCAGGGTTTACTCTTGGCTTTGTGCTGGGGATCATTTCTGGTGGGGCCAGAGAACCACATCGGGATGGAATCCAGGTCAGCCGCCGCACGCAAGTCAAGCCCCTTCCCCTCTGCACTGTCTGGCCCCGTGGGCACCATTACAGAGAGATGGCTTCCCGGGTCTCCAGCACCCTTTCAACCTCAACCCCCTCCTCAGCAATAAGCTTCTGTTTTCAGCAACAAGCCTCTGGGTTTTTTCAGTGGAGATGTCACACCCAGCAATGTTTAAGGGTTTCTCCTGGCTCTGCACTCCAAGAGTTACTCCTGGCAGTGCTCAGGGGAATATGGGATGCCACAGATTGAACCTGGGTCGGCTGCGTGCAAGGCAAAGGCTTTCCCCACTATACTATTGCTCCGGCCCAATAAGCCTATTTTACCCACACTTGTACTCTTCTTCCTGACCCCAAATCAGGTGCTAAATTCCCCTCTCCTCCACATTCGTCCTGCTGAATGCGCCCTCCCCAAACCAACTTAAAATCGCTTTTGTCCCTTTCTGTCTTTTTCTGATGGGACCCCACAAGCACACACATGCAGACCCTACTTCTGGAAGCTCTCCTGGGAGAACACCTCAACTCAGTGACCCCTGACCCCTGACTGTCCTTGGCTGTAGCGAAGCTTTTGAGGAAACTGAAGCTTGGCACAATCATCTTTTTTTTTTTTTTTTTTTGCTTTTTGGGTCACACCCGGCAATGCTCAGGGGTTTCTCCTGGCTCTGCATTCAGGAATTACTCCTGGTGGTGCTCAGGGGACCATATGGGATACCGGAGATCGAACCTGGGGCTGGCATGGGCCAGCCGTGTGCAAGGCAAACGCCCTACCTGCTGGGCTATCGCTCCGGCCCCATCATCTTTTTCTTTTTATTATTTTTTTTTTTTTTGCTTTTTGTGTCACACCAAGCTCTTTTATCTTTTTTCTTTTTAGCATAATTATTGATTAAAAAGTTAATTTAGAGTACATTATTTTAATTATTAGAAATCATTTAGAAAGATCTCTAGCTCTTGAACAGATCTTAGACCATGTGCTCGGGCCTAAGTCTCCCACCAAAGAGGGATAATAAATAAATAATAAATAAAATAATAAATAAATATAATATAAATATAAAATAATAAACCCCATTATTTTGTAATGTAGTGACAACGCTTGTTTTATTATTGAATTAGTAAAAGCCTTTTGGAACTGCACTGGACTCGTGAGTTTTCATCCATTCCCTGCCAGCTTCAGAGGTAGAAGGGAAGTCGTTTCCTAATATCGTTGGGGACCCCAGCAGCTCTCCGACATGGAGCAATAGTCCAGCGGGCAGAGCATTTGCCTTGTACGTGCTGACCTGGGTTCAATCCCTGGCATCCCATAAAGTCCCCTGAGCACCGCCAAGAGTAATTCCTGAGTGCAGAGCCAGAAGTAACCCCCGAGCATTGCCGGGCGTGACCCAAAAAAGCAAAAAAAAAAAAAAAAATTCAAAGCCAGCACTGTTCATTTATCACTGAAGGTAACTTAGGTAATAGCAAAAGGCTTATTTTTTAATATGTAGTTATTTGTGCTAGTATATACAGAGAAGCTGAAATTCTAGCTCTTATCTTCAAAATAAAGAAGTCTGTAATAGAATATTATATATATGTATCTTATATATGTAAGACTATATATAAGAACATATATATAATTTATGAGTCAGCTGCATGCAAGGCAAATGCCCTACCTGTTCCAACCTCTATAAGAGCATATTTTAATAAGTCATTTGGAATTTAAGATGGTCCAGAGACTCTCAGACATGGGGCAGAGCGGTTCCTTGCTCTCCCCTGTGCCCAGCCGTTCATGAGGCAGTCGGGAGGCATGGTGGGTTCCAGCCTTGGCCCACCACCCCGGCAGAACCTCACAACAAGCAGACCACCCCTCCTCCTCACTCCACAGGCGCCGCCATTTTCCACATCCGGACTTCCCTCTCTTCAGAACTCCACCCAGACGACCAGCCCATCACAGCCCGGATCATCGACACCCACCCTGCAGCATTTTCTTCCTCAATCCGGCCCAGGTATGCTGGTCCAGAGACTCTTAGACATGGGGCAGAGCGGTTCCTTGCTCTCCCTGTGCCCAGCTGTTCATGAGGCAGTCGGGAGGCATGGTGGGTTCCAGCCTTGGCCCACCACCCCGGCAGAACCTCACAACAAGCCAGACCACCCCCTCCCTCACTCCACGGGCGCCGCCATTTTCCACATCCGGACTTCCCTCTCTTCAGAACTCCACCCAGACGACCAGCCCATCACAGCCCGGCTCGCGTGGCATAAGCGGCCGCGCGGTTCATCAATAAATGCTTTATTTGGAGGTGTTTAAAGAATATGCCTCCAGCACGGCAAGCCTAGCAAGCTGCTCGTGTTGTATTTGACATGCCAAATGCCAGTAACAATTATATTAGGTCATTCCCATGACCTAATATAATGGTTTGAGGCTCTTTATGTTCCTGTAGCAAGCCAATGCCCTTTTGCTCTACTGGCATGAGACAGGACATATGGAGATATTACTGGTGCCCGCTCTAGCAAATAGATGATTAACGGGAAGATTGTGATCGTGATCGTGATTTGGAATTTAATATAACTATTTTTTTTCATTTTGCCTCCTGCCCCTCGAGGTGTTGCAGGTGTGGCTGCAGTGCCCGGCTGCATTAGCAGGTGGCAGACAGGAGACAGGCTTGTCTACACTCAGGGCTCTGCCTCGTGGGCCCTGGATGGTTGATGGTCTGACATAGAAAAGACTGGGGCCACTGGGATGAACCCAGAGCCATGGCAGAGCCTGGCAAGCTACCGGTGGTGTATTCGATATGCCAAAAACAGTAACAATAATGGACCTCATTCCCAACTAATGGAGACGTTACTGGAGCCTGCTCGAGCAAATTGATGAACAAAGGGAAGACAAGTGACAAGTGTCACACCTAGCGATGGTCAGAGTTACTTCTGGCTCTGTACTCAGGAATTACTCCCTTGCGGTGCTCGGGGACCATATGGGATGCTGGGGATCGAACTCCGGGCCAGCTGTATGCAAGGGAAACGCCCTAGTCACTGGACTATCACTATTGCCCTATGGCACAGTCATTCAGCCATTTCCAACCATCCTCCGCTCCCTCTATCACGGAAGCTGGCACCAGAGCACCGCAAACAGATATTTATCATCAACCTTAAAGATTTCCAAAGTGAGGGGCGGAGCGATAGCCCAGCGGGTAAGGCGTTTGCCTTGCACGCGGCCGGCCGTGCCGGCCCGGGTTCGATCCCGGCATCCCATATGGTCCCCCCGGAGCACCGCCAGGAGTAATTCCCTGAGTGCAGAGCCAGGAGTAACCCCTGAGCATTGCCGGGTGTGACCCAAAAAACAAAAAAAAAGATTTCCAAAGTAGAAGTATTGATGCTGGGAAGTTGCAATAGTGATGGAATTGGGGCTGACTATTGAAGTCTGTAACAAATTAACACCAACAACTTTGTTTAAAAAACTGAGAAGTCCCGCTAAGTTCAATAAGTGTCAGAAGCAACACAGATGGCTCAATTTGCACGTAACAGCTCAGTAAAAAAAGGTCATGACTTTAGCAACACCATTATGAGATATATGTTGCAATAAGCAACGTAAAGTAATTAATTAGTGCTTGCTAAGGAGGCAAGCAGGGGGGGGGGGAAATAGGGACTTTGGTGCCTATAAGGGCATATTGGTGGTGGGACTGGTGTTGAAATATTGAATACCTAAAACAACTGTATTGTGAACAACTTTGTAACCCACAGTATTTAAATAAAGTAAAAAATAAAAAAAAATTAAAGGATTTCCAAAGTAGGTGGGAGAGATCATCCAAGAGTCCATGAGGGCACTTGAGGTTCCATACCCCAAGCACCACCAGGGGTCACTGCTGAGCACAGAGCCCTGAATTAGCCCTGAACACTGCCGGTGTGGCCCCAACACCAAGCAAAGAAAACAATATTCAAAGTAGGGCGGGTCCAGTGACATAGTATAGTGGGGAAGGTGAGTGTCTTGCACGCAGACTGACCCAGGTTTGATCCCATGTACTCCCTCAAGCCCCGCCAGGAGCTATAGCCCTGAGCACTGCTTGGTGTGGCCCAGAAACAAAAATTAAGTTAAAATTTATTTGAAAAAAACTTAATTTCTGCTACTTTTCTGGAGAGATTAAAGCATGGGCAGAAACAAAAAGATAGTACAGAAGGGAGGGTGTTTGCCTTGCACATGACCGGCCTGGGTTCAATCCCTGACATCCCAGCTCGTCCCCAAGCATGGCCAGGAATAATTTCTAAGTGCAGAGCCGGAAGTAACTCCTGAGCATCAACAGGTGTGACCCAAAGAGCAACAATAAAATAAAGCATGTGCCTAGCATTTCTGTTTATGAAGTGGGAACCATCGGTTCTGAGGTTTTGCTCTTACTCCCTGCCTCTCCCTCCCTCAGTTCCCACTTTGGTGACTTCTGATGAGAAAAGTGGAGATCAATGGGGAGAGAGGTGACCTCAGAGGCAGCCATCCTGGAGGACTTCCTGTAAGAAGTGACATGGGTTGCCTTGGAACGGTGAAGAGAGTTGGGCAGCTCGTATAGGGTCCAGTGCTGAGCCATCTGGGAATCCAGAAGCCTTTGTCCCATTTGTCTAGTGACAATCTGTACATTGGTCTTGTCTAAAGATGAGAAAAACCCCAACCAGTAGCCTCTTGAATTCAGAGACTTTTCTGCAACTCCAGATACCCCCTTGCTCTATTATTTGTGGTTCTTGATTTCCTTCACCAGGCTTTTCATTCCGCACTCACACAAGATACTTTAAATGGCTGTCATATGGAAAAGCCGGCATCTTGCTTTCTCTTAAAGATAGCTACCAATATAAAGAAGATGAAAAAAACCAAACCTGTTATCAAAAGCTAGAGAGTCCCAGTCCACTGATGATGGGGCGCAGAGACTGAAGTCAATGACTGTGAGTTAGGAGCAGCGGAAAGAGAGAAGCAGTCAGCCTTGCTACAATTGGAGGGGAGGAAAAGCAAAAATTGCTAGTTGGCAGTTATGGTCCAAAGCGCCCACGTGGCTAAACTAACTTGCCCAGTGGTATATGGTTGCTTCAGGAATATGAAGAGCCTCAAACCGTTCGTTCAGGGTCTTGACGAAAAGCAACTGGAGCACTTTTTTTTTAATAAAGTGGTGGGATTTTGCTTCCAATACTCTTGAGTTATCCTGGGCAGGTATTCCATTCCATAATCAAGTACCTTTGGTTTTCGCCCAGAGATTCTAAGTGGCAGGCAGACCACAGCTCAGTATTGGTCCCCTGATGCCCTGCAGGGCTAAATGGTCAGACAAGCTTGGGCAGCAAAATTTACAATTAAGTTCTCCATGGAGTGGACACCTGGTAGACAAACCCCAGTTTTCTGCTGATGTGTCTTTAGCTATATACATTATATATACATTATATATGTATATATAAATATATTTATATACATAAGTATATAAAGTTATATATATATATATATCACTTGTCTTCATCAATTTTCTCAAGCAGGCGCCAGTCGCGTCTCCATTCATTGGGAATGGGGTCCATTATTATTGCTGCTCTTGGCATATTGAATTCACCACAGGTAGCTTGCCAGGCTCTGCCGTGGCTCTGGGTTCATCCCAGGAGCCCCAGTCTTTTTCTATATCACACCATCAACCATCCAGGGTTCCCGGGCAGAGCCCTGGGTATAGACAAGACTGTCTCTGTCTGCCACCTGCCGACACAGCCGGGTTCCACAGCCACACCTGCAACACCTCTAGGGGCAGGGTGTGTATATATCACTTGATCACTTGACATTCTGTTATTCATCGATTTGCTCAAGCGGGCGCCAGTAACATTTCCACTTGACCCTATCACGTGCCAGTGTAGCCCAATGGCATCTGGAAGGTTCAGGAATACGAAGAGCCTCAAACCATTCATTCAGGATCTTAACGAAGAAGTCTGACCATCAACCATCCAGTAGGTGGGCGGCCATGTGATCTTTTGACATCCCGTGGGATCCAGTTGGTAATGGCTCTAGTCCAGCAGTCGTCTCCAAATCGCATTACATGTCCAGCCCATCTGATTTTCGATGCTTTGGCAAACGAGACAGCGTCCCCTGATTCTGGAACAGCGACGGAGGTCGGAACTCCGGATTCCTTCTCTCCCTTGAGTGAGGTGTGATATTCCAAGCATAGCTCTTTCAATTCTCTTTGGGAGACCTGAATAGCATTCTCATCCTGCTTTCGTAGGGCCCAGGTCTCTGAGGCGTATGTTAATGCAGGGAGAATGGTGGAGCCAAAGAGATGTGCCCGGAGCCAGAGGTTCTTTGTCCTTTTAGCTATTTTTTCAATGCCTTTGAAGGCATTCCACGCCGCTCTCTTCCTCCTGCGCAGCTCAGGTTTTAGGTCATTCATCGTGTTGAATTCTCGACCTAGGTACACTTAACTGCTGCATTCAAAGATGTTTGTTCCATTGAGAGTGAATGGGGCCTCTGGAGCTGGTTCATTTCTCATAAACATAGTTTTGTTGAGATTCAGTTGTAGACCTATCTTTCCACATTCTCGGTCAAAGTCAGCCAGCATTTGTGCTGCTTGGCTAATGTTTGGTGTTTTAGAATGATGTTATCAGCGAAGCAGAGGTGGTGTAGTTGCCGACCGTCGATCTTCACTCCCATTCCTTCCCATTCTAATTGTCTCATGATGTTCTCGTGGTGCTGAAGAGTTTTGGTGAAAGTGTATCTCCCTGCCAATCCCCTCTTTTGACATCAATGATCACTTCTTTGTAGAATGGTGAGATCCTGGTGGTGAATCCGTAATACAGCTCACGAAGGATCTTGATGTATTGGGTTTGGATGCCCCTGTTTGCTAGGGGCTTCAATGACTGCTTCAGTCTCCACAGAATCAAAGGCTTTCTTTAAGTCAATGAGCGTGAGACAGAGTAGCATCTTGAACTCCTTACAAACCTCAGTGAGCTTGGTTACCGGGGTGGATATGGTCGATTGTGCTGAATCCTTTTCGGAAGCCTGCTTGCTCTCATGGTTGTCCTTCATCTAGTGTTCTGCCAATCCTGTTCAGGATGACTCGAGTGAACAGCCTGTACATGACACAACAGGCAGATGGGATGATAGTTACCAATGTCGTGAATGTCTCCCTTCTTGAACAGTAGAACTGTCCTGCTGGTTTTCCATTGGGAGGGCACCTTGCATTCAGACACGGTCGATGTGAAGAGCTGAGCCAGTGTACTGATGAGACTATTGCTCAGGCCCCTCTCAGATAATTTTTATTTTTATTTTATTTTATTTTTTGCTTTTTTGGGTCACACCCGGCAATGCTCAGGGGTTTCTCCTGGCTCTGTACTCAGGAATTACTCCTGGCGGTGCTCGGGGACCATATGGGATGCCGGGATCGAACCCGGGCCGGCATGGGCCGGCCGTGTGCAAGGCAAACGCCCTACCCGCTGGACTATCGCCTCCGGCCCTCAGATAATTTTTAATAAAACCTAGAAATGTTCTGCCTCCCCAGACCTGGAGCCTCAACCTGACTGCACCTTGACCCTCAGGCTTGATTGTTGACCTTGAATGACCTTGAACTTTGGCCTCTTGGCATCAGGTGTCATTTCTGGTTCTTGAACAACTTCACTCCAGAGCTCTGGGCTTCTGCCTTCTCCTCTCGGAGGTTGAAGCTCCTGAGGAAACACCTTCTGTAGCAGACCTGCTCTACCCAGCAAGAAGGTGTCCCCAGGCCCCCCCCCCCTCTGCTCCGCCACCAGCCTCACTTGTAACAAATCTTTCTTGTATCTGTTGTGCAACTTTGCAGGACAGACTGTGCGTGTGCCTCGGCTCTCCCCGTGCGCCGCAGTTGCATAATTTTCCAGCTGTTTCCAGGACTCGGTCGGTCTGGCAGTTCTCACAAGCCGTAGATAAAAATGAGATCTATGTAAATATAACGCGGAGCATATGTGTGCCATGAAACAAGTGAGAAGCGAAGGGAAGTAGGTGGGGGGAGCAGGGCTAGGCAAAAAGGCAGATGAAACAAGCGTAAACACTTGGAACGCCACCTTCCGCAGTCTGCAGGAGAAAGGAGCTGAGATTGGGCTTGGGTGGGAAGGGAGAGGGTCATTTCGTCTTGCAAAAAATCAGTGTCAATTTGGGGGAAAAGTTTATTGTGGTTGTTTTTATAATTTTCCCCCTCTTGGCTGGTCACAGTGGGGTTGTTTGGGGAGTGGGGTGGGGTAGTGTCGTTGTTTTTGTTGTGTTCTTTGCTGGAGCAAACCCTAAACCCCAGGGTTTTCTGTTATGTGGTAGGCAATGCTCTTGCCAGGATTTTTCCCAGCTTAACCTGAGATGCCCTTTGCAAAGCACAGAAAGGTTTCAAGATGACGAATCCCCCTAGTCTGCTTGCCGTCTGGGTTGCCACAAAGAGGTCAACTCTGCCTTTCTGGAGTGGAGGGGTAAGTAACGGCAGCAACTGGAGTTACAGTCAGGGCTGCAGGGTCCTCAGGGCAACCCTCTTTCTGCAACGGATCTAAAATCGGGTCCTTGTGGATGGCGAGTAAGATGAGCTCGATGGCCAGCAGATGTTCTGTGTGGGTCCTTCTCTGTGAGCTGACTCTGATAGAATCAGCAGCAACAGCAGCAACATCGGGCTTCAACACAAGGCTAAGGGCAGCGCCCTGGCGGGTCAGGGCCACAGTTCAATAGAGAGGCCCTTGTCTCTCTTATGGCCGACCAGAGTTTAATCCCCAGCATCCCATATGGCCCCTGAGCCCAGCCAGGAGTAATTTCTGAGTGCAGAGCAAGAAGTAAACCCTGAGCATCCCAGGGTGTGAACCCCAAAATTAAAATAAATAGGGGCCCGAGCGATAGCCCAGCGGGTAGGGCGCTTGCTTGCCTTCGGGGGCGGCCCATGTCGGCCCAGGTTGGATCTCCGGCATTCCATATGGTCCCCGAGAACCGCCAGGAGTAATTCCTGAGTGCAGAGCCAGGAGTAACCCCTGAGCATTGCCGGGTGTGACCCAAAAAGAAAGAAAGATAGATAGATAGATAGATAGATAGATAGATAGATAGATAGATAGATAGATAGATAGATAGATAGACAGACAGACAGACAGACAGACAGACAGACAGACAGACAGACAGACAGACAGATAGATAGATAAAATAAGAACAGCGACTCTGTAATAGATATAATACACTCACTTCTATGTATGACTGTATCCCGCCCCTTAGCAGTTTCTGCTACCTGATTGGTTATAAACTATGTGGGAGGACCAATGAGATGACATATGTAAATGGACATCAAGTAAAAGGTCTTGGCTCCCTGGCCCCAATCTCCTTCCAGACATTTTCCTCTCAAAATCACCCTCCAGTTGGCTCCTCTAGCAGCAGGATTTGCCAGACCTGGCAGTCTACACTATTGCCCACAAGCAAGAATCCTAAGCAAATAGTCGGGTTGGGAGAGAGCACATTTTATTAAAATTGAATAAGATGGGTAAAATTGGGTGGCTGATTGTCAAAATCTAGATTCTTGACTCCTATGGATAAAATAACATGCCTTGGGGCCAGAGCCATAGCACAGTGGGGAGGGCGTTTGCCTTGCACACAGCTGACCTGGGTTCTATCCCCTACATCCCTTGTGGTCCTCCAGCACCACCAGAGTAATTCCTGAGTGCAGAGCCAGGGAGTAACCTCTGAGCATTGCTGGATGAGACGCAAAATGCCAAAAAAAAAAAAAATCAAGAATTCCTTAGTTGGGGCCGGAACGATAGCACAGCGGGTAGGGCCTTTGCCTTGCACGCGGCAGACTGGGGTTTGATCCCCGGCATCCCATATGGTTCCCTGAGCACTGCCAGGAGTTAATCCTGAGTGCAGAGCCAGGGGAGTAACCCATGAGCATTGCCGAGTGTGACCCAAAAAAATGTGTTGTCTGTCAGGCCACACCTGCCAGTGCTTGGGGCTTACTCCTGGCTCTGAACTCAGGAATCACTCCAGACATGGGTCAGGGAACCCTCCAGGATTCTGGGGATTGAACCCAGGTCAGCCTCCCCCTATACTATGTCTCCACCTGGGATTCAGGATTCAAAGTCAGATCTAGAGGGTGCTCCTCTGGCCCCAGAGAAGAAATGCTCTCACGAGGTTCCCAGTCTCTCCTCTCTACCTCCTCACGCCTATCCCCAACACACTACACAGAGCAGGGGTCTGACACCCCCAAAAACACTCCCACTCAAACAGGAGTGACATGGCCATTCCCCCTCCATTTTGTTGAGCCTGGTGGCCCGCCCAGGAGCTGCCCTGGGGTGACCAGCCATAGCATGCGGGCCTCAGTGGTGCCTGGGGAAGCTGGAACTCCGCTTTCCCAGGCTCAGCTGACCATGGGGCTCCCAGAAGGACAGATGGGTTTTGGGAGTGGACCCATCACCTCTGGGGGGTCCCGGAAGCAGCCGGATGAGACTTCGCCCACCACACTAGCCACCACCTTCGCTGTCCCGATGCTGAGATACTACCTCATGACCAGATTAACAGAGCAAAACCAGTTCGAGGCCAGGTCGGCGCAGCCGCTTGCGGTCGCGCGGTCCATCAAAATAGTGGAAACAGTAATGTCCTTTTAATCCACTGCATTCCACGATGTGCAGGAAAGTTTGGTGGGAGGGAGAGATAGAGAGGAGAGAAAAAGACATACAGAACCCGCCAAGTAGTTGAGGTGTGGGGGGGGAGGGAGGTGGGGACACTGGTGATGGGAGATGGGTTTGGGTGGAGGGATGGGTGTTGGAACACTGTAGAACCAAAACTCTACATGAGCATCTTGCAATTATATGTCTAAAATGGTGTAATAAAATTTGGGGGAAAAAAAGCAGGAGTGACACTGACTGTGTTAGGTGAGCAAAACGGCAGCTGGTTTAATGAGCCAAAAGGCCCCCCATGTTGCTGTGGAAAGTCACCAAGGGCTCGTCGTCACCCCCCACATCCTGTCTTGGGAAAAAATTTCTGGGCAGGCTCAGCCCAGCAATCTTAAAAAGTAGCAGTTTCACTGCCCTCGTGTTATCTAGAAATGCTCCGAGGTGCAGGCAGGCGTACTGATGTTTAGGACATCCGGGGGCGTATCAATACAACCTGTTTGTTCAACTTGAGTGATGTCTCTCTTTAAATCATGTTCTTCTTTGAATTTAAGTTTGCGCGGAGTTATGACGCAAATAGCGGCTGGTATAATCTAAAGCTTCCCTTACTCGGGTCTTGCTTTGGCCTGTGTGCCTGAGAGCTTGACCCCAGCTAGCTGGCTCAAATAAACTCTGCTTGTGCTTTGCATTACAGGCTGGATTCCTTGTGATTCCTAAGGACTTGCAATTCCAAACCCTAACACTGTGAGCCATTGCAGTTCTGCAGCAAGCTGGAAAAGTTTTGCCAGATTCTACTGCCCTGGGCTAGTAGGGAATGTTCTGGAATGAGGTTCTCCATGCATAACCTGGGGGGAGGGGTGGGAATCCTCTAAGACACTTGGAATATTTTTCCTGTCCTCATTTGGAATAGTCTCCATCTCTGGGCGGAGTGATAGCACAGCAGGCAGTGTGTTTGCCTTGCACATGGCCAATCTGGGTTTGATCCCGACATCCCATATGGTCCCCAAGCACTGCCAGGAGTAATTCCTAAGTGCAGAGTCAGGAGTAACCCCTGAGCATTGCTGGTGTGACCCAAAAGCAAGAAAAAAGAATAGTTTCCATCTCTTTTATTTATTTGTTTGTTTGTTTGATTTTTTGCTTTTTTGGGTCACAACACCTAGTGATGCTCAGGAATTACTCCTGGAGGTGCTCAGGGGACCATATGGGATGCCAGGCATTAAACCCTCTAGAAAGAAGGTGTGGGTATCCCTGTGATATTTAGAGAAGTTCCAGGGGCCCAGGTTCAGGGATGGATTAGGAAGGAACTGGCACCTGACCAGCCAGACCATCTTGACTTCATGGCCCTTTCCTTGGATATTTGTCACATCCTAAAAACATTCATGGTTGGGCGTGTGGGTCTGTGCTAGAACCTTAGAGATGTGAGACTTAGAGTTCGGCCCCTAGTATCTCCCCCATACTTAGCATATGTATGATCCTTAGCATAGCTGGTGTCATCCCTTCATTAGCCACCACCCAGAGTGAGAACTCCCCCAGACTTCTGAGATAGAGCCAATAGAACCATGAGTTCAGGGTGCTAATGGGGGCGGGGATATTGGTGGTATAAAAAAAGAACAATGATACAAGTAAGCAAGAAGGATTCATTGGGGGGGTGGAATTGGAGCTCATCTGGTAGTGCTCAGGGCTGACTCCCAGCTTTGTGCTCAGGGAGTCAACACTGGTGGGGTTAAAGAAACCCTTTGGGATGCTGTTCAAACCCAGACCAGCCATGTGAAGCAAGTGCCTTCCCCACAGTTTTATCTTTCCAGTTCTATGAGGAGTCTTCTTGCCGAGAAATAAATAATGCTTCAGGGGGCCAGAGGGAATAGCCCAGCAGATAGGGCATTTGCTTTGCACACAGCCGGCCTGTGCCGACCGGGTTCGATCCCGGCATCCCATATGGTCCTCTGAGCACCGCCAGAAGTAATTCCTGAGTGCAGAGCCAGGAGTAACCCCTGAGCGTTGCCGGGTGTGACCCAAAAAGCAAAAAAAAAAAAAAAAAAAAAAGCGTAGTGGTGTTGCAGGACACCTAAAAGCCTAAAAGCCTCTGCATCTTCCCTGGATTGCCTCCTGCAAATCACTTCATAGATAAGGGGGTAGTTTAAATGTGGCAGTTTATGTATTCTGTACTGGCTGGCTGGTATAAATATTCTCTCATGCTACCACAATCATTGTGGGACTAGCTAGATGTTACAAGCATATTTGCCTGGCCATGTTGGATCTCTAAGTAATTAGACCGGAGGGAAATGCTGTTTTGCCTCCAAGCAAGCAAGCATGGCTCCCTGATAACTCAAAGGCAACTAAAATACAAAACTACCATGAAGTAGATGAGACTTGTGAAGGCTTGGAGAAATATTTAACTGGCATTAGTATTAGTCTTTGGTACAGCGACATGCCATCTCAGAAACCTCCTTCTCTACCCTATAATGGCATTTCCAGGCAGATCTTTTTTTTTTTTTTTTTTTTTTTTGGGTCACACCGCGTGCTCAGGGGTTACTCCTGGCTCTTTGCTCAGGAATTACTTCTGGCGGTGCTTGGGGGACCATATGGGATGCCGGGGATCGAACCCAGGCCAGCATAGGCCGGCCGGCGTGTAAGGCAAACGCCCTACCCGCTGGGCTATCGCTCCGGCTCCCAGGCAGATCTTGACTCAAAACATTAGCATATAATAGGGCCTAGGTGAGGTGCTGGGAGAAATTACCTAAGGGCATTTGACCCTTCCTGCTTCCCATAATAGTGGGAGGTCTGAGTTGCAGGGGGTATAACACCAGCCTGCTTTCTCTCTCTCTCTCTCTCTCTCTCTCTCCTCTCTCTCTCTCTCTCTCTCTCTCTCTCTCTCTCCTCTCTCTCTCTCTCTCTCTCTCTCTCTCTCTCTCTCTCTCTCTCTCTCTCTCCTCTCTCTCTCTCTCTCTGCCTCTCTCTGCTCTCTCTTTTTGGGCTCTCTTTTTAGGCTCTCTTTTTGGGCTCGCACCCTTCTTGGGAATCTTGTCTTTGTCTCCTCTTTACAGGGCCTTTACACGTGGTGGCTGCCATCTTGGCCTACATGTGGCTGGGGTTCTAGCCGGGAATCCTAAGCACAGGGTTTTTCCTATTGCTGATTTGTATGCCTGAACCTGTGGTAAGTAAAGCATTTTTAAAACTGCATCGGATTCCTGAGTCTTCATCCATTCCCGCCCGGCTTTGGGGGTAGAAGGGAACTTGCTTCCAGGCACTGTTGGGGACCCCAGCGGTGTCTCCGACATACTGGGGTCAGAGAGAAAGCTATGAGGTTCTGAGTGTGCCATTTCAGGTGACTGAGGAAAAAATCATCTCTGGGTTTTTTTGTTTGATTGGTTTTAGGTCACATCCAGCTGTGCTTAGGGAACACTCCCTCGCTCTGCACTCAAGAATCACTCCCTGGTGGTGCTCAGGAACCCGATGTGGTTCTGGGGATTAAATCCAGGTGCACCATGCACAAGGCAAATGCCCAACCCACTGTACTATCACTCTGGCCCCATCCTGCCTTTGAATTTTGTGAAACAATACTCTTGCCTTATCCAATATGCACACCCCTCCTCGCCCCAGGTTTATTTCTATCACTCATTCTTGTTAATTTCTTTATTTTTCTGCTCGTAAATTTCTAACATTTCCCGTAACCTGGGACAGGGTTTGATATTAAACAGTGTGGTTCGTGGACCCCAGCAGGCTTCCTAGCTTCCAGCTCCCTGATTTTCCAGTCAGTGGTCAATCCCAGTTCCAGGAGATTTACAGGGGAGGATGTGCTGAGGCCCAATTCCAGGAAGACTTGCAGGATGAGCTGGGAGTGTGACGCCTCTGAGAAGCAATTTCCCCTCCCGACAGGACCGTGAGCTGAACCTGGCGCCGACCCCAGGCTGGGCCCCCACTTTAATTTCACTGACATCTAAAAAAAAAAAAAATCAAAACCAGTGTCTGGGAGCAAGGGAGGCTGTCTGTCTTCCCTAGTTTAATTTCACCAGGGACCTCCTCTGGTTTTTGAGAAAATGTTTCATTTGAAGGAACCAGTTTCATCAAAGCAAGGTCTCACATTGGCAGGGTCAGGCGCGCGTATAAAGCGACATTTTCAGGAAGAAAATGCGAGTCAGGCTTGGACTTAATGTAGGTTCAGAGAATAGAGAGAAAATAAAGGGAGCTCCTGTTGGCATTTGCTTCTGTTCCTGAACGGTCGACCAGAGTGTTTCTAAAAGACATCAATTTCCTTCAACGGGGGCCTGAGGGATAGTGCAGTGGGTAGGACATTTTACCTTTGCACATAGTCAACCTTGGTTAGATCCCGGCGTCCCATATAGTCTCCCAAAAACAGCAGGAGTAATTCCTAAGTGCAGAGCCAGGAGGTAACCCCTGAGCATGGCTGGGGTGTGACCCAAAAAAGCAAAAAAAAAAAAAAAAAAAAAAAAACCAATTTTTTTTTTCCCTCAGCGCTCTTGGATAAAGGCGCTCACATGTCCATTCCCTTCTGTGACTCACCTCTCCTGATTCTGGGTGTGGTCTTGACCAACTCCTCCATGTTTTGCTTTGTTTCTCCAGCCCAACCACCAGTTGGCGGCCTGGAAGGTGAACTCATGACCTATTTGGCAGAAAGCTTTTTTGCAGATGCGATTCCAGCAGACTGGGAGGAGAGATGACTCTCCCTGATTTTCCCGCTGGGCCCTACCATCTATCACAAATGTTCTTCTAAGAGCGGACAGGAGTACTGGCGGAAGGAACAGCCACAGAAGGGCTAGGAAAGGGATGTGGCTACAAGTCAACGGATGCTGGCAGGGACCAATGTTCCTTTGTTGCTTCCCCAGTAAGTGTGGCCATACCCATGTCCGTCACTAGAACCAGAGAGAGAATCTGAGAGAGAGGCTGGACCTGCCCAAGAGGCCCCTATGTGGCGCAGAGGAAGTGGGGATGAAGAGGCAGATGGAAACATTAGTTTCATCAGACGGGAATTCACAAGAAAATTCCCTCTGGGATCTCAACCACCACTCACAGCCCTGGGCTCAGCCTGGATTATGAAGTCAGTTCCGGAAAGTGAGGAAGGAGGGGGCTAGGTCATTTTGCATATGTAATCCAATTGGTTCTTTCATAAAGTCTCATTTACGTAGGTTGTACTCTATCAGATATTCCCAAAAATGACTCATGAGCAGAGCTTCTACTTCCACTTTCACAATAAAGAATAAGTTTACTGAATTTTTTGTGTTTTGTTTTGTTTTGTTTTGTTTTGTTTTGTTTTGTAGCACACCTCATAGAGCTTATTCTTTTTTTTTTTTTTTTTTTTTGCTTTTGGGTCACACCTGGCAATGCTCAGGGGTTACTCCTGGCTCTGCACTCAGGAATTACTCCTGGCGGTGCTCAGGGGACCATATGGGATGCCGAGGGATTGAACCCGGGTCGACCGCATGCAAAGCAAACGCCCTACCGGCAGGACTATCGCTCCGACCCTCAAGACTTATTCTGAACTCTAGACCTCTTGATCTAGAGATCACTACTGGCAGGGTTTGGAGGTTTGGAGGTTGGGGGTACCATTCGGGATATAAGAGGTTTGACCCCCCGTATACACAAACACACTACATCTGTCCAGTCTGCTTTTTTGGAAATTCTTTTTGTTGATTATTTTTATTTGTTTGATTTTAAACTGTACCCAGCAGGGCTCAGGTGCCCCTGATTCTGTGCTCAGGGCTGATTCCTGGCTCTGCGTCAGGGTTAACTGCTGGTTCTGTGCTCGGGTATCAATTCTGGCATTGCTCATGACTTAGTCCTGGCTGTGCACTCAGGTATCACTCCTCGTGGGGTTCAGGAAACCCTGTGGTTTGTCAGGAATCAAATTCAAGTCAGCTGTGTGCAAGGCAAGCACCTTCTCCACTGTCCTATCTCTTGGTCCCATGCCTTCTGGGTTTCAGTTTCCCAGTCGGGTTCGTGGGTGTCCTGCAGGTGCAGCTGGACAGACAGGGTAGGTGGGAAGGAGCCTAGAACAATCAGGGAAGTGTCTGTCCACAGCTCAGCAGACAAGTTCTTGGGTGGAGCTTATTCTAGAGTTCCGGAGAGCAGAGCAAGGAGAAAGCAGAAGAGCTGGGAGGGAGCTGGAAAGGGCGGGCCCCATCACTCTGCCTAGAGAGAAATAAGAAGGGTCCAAGGAGGTGAATCAGAGTCACACTAACAGCCAATCAAAAAAAATACATTTTTCAGTAACCGCCCCCCCCCCCCGCAACTAGCCTATCAGAGGCGACATTGGGTACTGATGGCCTATAAGAGGCTTTTGAGGTGGGCGGGGAGTCAAACCCTCCTCACCCAATCTCCTCTGTATCTCCAAATCCCAGCCTGGGCACAAACCTTCATCCATCAAAGCTTCCAAATTGATGTCAATTCCTGCAGATCCTTTCTCCCTATACATGTGAGGTACTCCGGCAAGTCCGTCCCCAATATAAAATTTCCAGGAGGTGCCGGGTGACAGCATAGCGGGTAGGCGTTTGCCTTGCACACAGCCGACCCGGGTTCAATCCCCGGCATCCCGTTTGGTCCCCCAGGCACTGCCAGGAATAATTCCTGAGCGAAGCGCCAGGAGTAACCCCTGAGCGTCGTCGGGTGTGACCCCCAAAAAAAAAGCAAAAAAAATTTCCAGGAGTAAAGGGGGGTCTGCACCAATGGACAGGCAAGCGCCCTACCGTCTGTCCTATCTCTGGCCCCGTGAATTACAACGTTACAGAGATGTTTATGTTGAGTTTCAGGAGTCTATTGTTCAACACCCACCCCTTCACCAGTGCCCACTTCCTGCCCCAGAGTCCTTAGTCTCCCCCCACCCACCAGTCTGCCTCTGCGGCAGGCACTTCCCCTTCCCCTAGTTCTAGTTTTCTCTTCCCTAACTTATCCCGCCACCCCTGCTCCAGTGCCAAGCTTCCTACTGAAGACCAGTTCTCTGCTCTTCCATTCTATCGCCATTGGGTATTTGATATTTCCTACGTAGTTTCTTTATCAGCCAATTTATGAGAGATCATTCTGAGTCTGTCTAATTTCACGCCACCTGATACTCTCCAGATACATCCATGCAACACATTCTTCTTTTCTATTTTATTTGCCCTCTGGGTCACACCAGGGGTGATGCTCATGGGTTACTCCTGGCTCTGCACTCAGGAATCTCTCCTGGTGGTGCTCCGGGGACCACATGGGATGCCCGGAATCAAACCCTGAGCAGCTGCATGCAAGGCAAACACCCTCCTCACCCTGGCCCCCACAACCCATTCTTTTACCAGGAAAAAAAAAAGGATAGGGCCAAAGAGATAGTACAGTGGGTAAGGCACTTGCCATGCATGTGGCTGATCTGGGTTCAATCCCAGGAGTAAGCCCTGAGCATTGCTGGTGGTGGCACAATAAAGAAGGAGAAAGAAGAAGGCAAAGGAGAAGGGAGAAGAGATGAAGAAGTGCGCGTGCTTTCAAGGCTATCAGCTCTTTTCTGTCCACAATGCTGAGTGGCAACCCCCCACTTCTCCTGTCTGCCTGTAGATGTTTCAACTGCCAGGGCATCAGAAGCAGATGATGGTTGGAGAGGAGCCTCAGGGAAGATGGGGGGGTGTACTCATGGTTTCTCTCTGCCACCTCAAATGACAGGACAAAGGAGAGAGGTCTAGACATTGGGGAAGGTTCCAGATCCATCTATTTAGATTATACAATCAACTTGAACTTCTTTTTTTTTTTCCTTTTTGGGTTACACCCAGAGATGCTCAGGGAACCATATGGGATGCTGGAGGCTGCTGAGGATCGAACCCGGATCGGCGCATGCAGAGGCAAACGCCCTACCCGCTGTGCTATCACTCCGGCTCCAACTTGAACTTCTTAAGCATCTGTGTTTTGCCTGCAAAGCTCTCATCCAGTGCTCAAGAAGCCACAAGCTGAGGAGTTAAATGTGCTTTGGTGCTAACATGGAGAAAGAAGACGACTGGCTTCTCCCAGGACCAGGAGAAAGGTCCTCACTTGTCCCCACTGGCCTTTCACCTTGACTGTGGATTCCAGGATGCTTCGTCCATGCTGTGCCTGGAAGCTTTGGAGCACTAATGAGCATCTGTTTCTGGATGCCTGCATCGTGCAGACTTTCTGCCTCAGCAGCTCCACCGGCCACCGGGCCATCATCACAAACCGTACCCGAGTCTCCGCGTTGATCCCCACAGCATCCAGGCAATTTCTCTCAGAGTGCCTTAGAGCACCAGTTGGAGGAAGGAACTTTTTTTTTTTTTTTTTGCTGCAGGAGAAGGGGTGGGGGTGGGGAGTCAGTCCTGCCTCTGCAAAGCGCATTTCAAGGCAGGAGACTGTGACGTTGAGGTTGGATTAGGTTGGATTACTTTACCTGGGTGAGAGTCTCACGCACAAGAGAAACGCAGCAGGCTTCTTCAGAGCACTGAAGACACACCCCCAGACGGAGCTGCTGGTGACCTCCTGTTTCTCCCCAGAAAGGGGAACCGGGCAGAGAACAGACATCTCCAGGAAGGGCAGCTGGTCCTCCCGGATTTGGGGAAATGCACATCTTTCCCACTGCCAAGTGAATTTTTAATATCATTTCCTTCGAGTCTGTTGCTAGGGTCCTTGTCACGGAGAGAGGACAGAGCTGTGCTAGTCGCCTTTGATATTCTTAGCATTTCTTCCAACCCACCACGCAGCATCTCGTTCTGCAATTCTGCAATTCTCCTGCAATTCTGCATCTCAGACCCTGCACAGAGTCATTTCAAAGACCGACCAAAAGTCTGGGCTGGTTTGGGCTCAGAGCCTATCTGTCCCCATCCATGTACCCAGTGTCCTTCCCCCTGTAGCACTTTCTGTCTCTACCTGCAACAAAGACCCTCACAGTTGTTCAACACACAGTAATACAAACATTTCAGCTCCATTTCAGCTCATGTCAGTGATGCAAAAGAGCTTCTCCTTTTTATCATACCCGTGAGTGAGAGAAGAGCAAATGGGGTTCTCAGAAGTGAGGGCAGGTACCTCCAAATCCCCCAGGGTGCCCTTCAACTCAGCACTTGCCTAATCTCTTCTCCCTCACCCTGATAAAGAGGAGATTCAGGGGCCATAGAGATAGTACAGTGGATAGAGCGTTTGAAAAGGAGAGATTCAGGGACCATAGAGATAGTACAGTGGATAGGCGTTTGCCTTGCAAGTGATACCTTGGGTTCAATTTCTCCACACCACATAGGGTCCCCCAAGACCTGTCAGGAGTGATCCCTGTGTGCAGAGCCAGGAGTAAGTTCTGAGGAACACTGGATATACCCCCAAAATAGAGGGGTTCAGAGAGGGTACAGGAGGAGGTTGCTCCAAGTTCTGACTTAGAGGCTATGCCAGATCAAGCTATTCGGAATTGACCTTTCAAAGCTTTCCTTCTGTAATTTTTTTCCACACTTGAACCCTCCAGCTCACCCGGGGCAGAGGTGAGGGACTTACCAGGCCCAACTCCTCTGCCCTTCCACATCCCCAGGGCCACACAGACATCACGATCTGCAAAGTCCTTTGCTAAGAAATCAATGCCAGGGGGCCAACCAGCAGCTGGGCCGCAGCTTCCCCGGGCTCCTCCGTATCCCGGCAACCACACGCGCCTGCTCCCAGCTCTGTGCTCTCCTGCACTCTCCTGCCTCGGAGCTGCATGCCGTGAAGGCAAAGAAAAAGCCCAGCAAGGGCTGGTTCCAACACGGAGCTGACAGCTGGTAGCAGGGTTGCTGGGAGGTGGGGGGGTCAGGGTCAGGGGGCTGAGATGAGGGCGATCCACAGCCGGGGACCAAGCCCTCAAGCCGCTGATAGGCAAGTAGGTGAATTGTTTTGGGAGCAAGAGGCAGAAATGAAGAAGCAGCTGGGAGAGAGAGCGAGGAAGGGAGGGATGCTTTTTCCCCCCTGCCTGAGAAGGAAGGCTGGAGCCATTGACAGTCACTCAACGCTCCAGTCTCACCCCCTCACTGGTCCCAGAAACTTGTATGATGCAGGAACTGGGCCCCAGAATAAGTCAGGCCCAAGGGCACCTCCCTTTGGTCTCAATTCTTTCCTGTTTGGGGTCACAGATTTCTTTATTTTATTTATTTTATTTATTTATTTATTTATTTTTTTGCTTTTTTTGGGTCACACCCGGCTATGCTCAGGAGTTACTCCTGGATCTGCACTCAGGAATTACTCCTGGTGGTGCTCGGGGGGCCATATGGGATGCCGGAGATCAAACCGGGTTCGGCGGCGTGCAAGGCAAAGCGCTCTACCCGCTGGGCTATCGCTCCAGCCCCCAAATTTCTTTCTTTTAATTTTTATTTTTATTTTTTGGGGCGGTGATAGCACAGTGGGTAAAGCATTGCCTTGCACCTGCAATCTAAGTTCAATCCTGGCGTCCCATACAGTCTCCTGAGCACCACCTAGATCTGGTTTCAACTGGCGAGGAGCAAGTGCCCAACCCGTTGTGCTACCTCTTGTGGCCCAAGACTTTCTTGGATTTATTCTTGGTGGGTTTCACAGCTGGAGAGACAGTACAGTTGGGGAGGACAGAGATGATCGGATTCAATTCTTGGCATCCTATATGGTTCCCGGCACCACCAGAAGTTTGTATTTGCGGGGAGGGATTTTAGGTCACACCCAATGATACTTAGGGATAACTTCTGGCTCTGCATTCAGGAATTACTCGGAGTGCACCCCCAGAATTCCTGAGAGCAGGGCCAGGGTAATCCTTGGGCATCACTAGCTGTGGCAAAAAAAAAAAATAGGTTCCTCATAGGAAATCAGAGCTAAGAAGATGCAGAGGTTGGGGGCATGCGCCTGAGGCTTTGCCCACAGGCACTACACGACCTAGGGGCAGCCTTAATCCTCTCGTCTCGCCTCCCTCCCTCACTGCAACTTCTCAGGCCCTAGCACTGAACCTGAGGTATCAATAGGCAGGGCATGGCTGCCAGTGTCTGCAGGTAACACAGACATGCAGGTGGGCGCAAATACCGGTACCCAGAATCTGGAACTCCCTGGTGTCTTCCAGAATCTTGGTGGGGGTTTTGGTCTTCACCTCGCAACAACAGCACCGAGACCCAGTTTCAAGTCCAGGAACCAGAACAGCAGAGGAAGGAATCGCCCTCTCCCCTCTCCCCCACCCCCATGCAATCTTGTCCCTCCCTCAACCACTTCCACCTTCTAGGAAACCGTCCCCTTTGGGATTGGGAGGGGCTGCCAATCAAACACAGCCCCTTCCCTTCCAGCACATGCTTCGTTTTTGTATTTTAACCTGGACTTCCCTGAGATGGCTACTTCTTC